>BGNK01004384.1:0-32378 GCA_003297005.1 Symbiodinium sp. clade A Y106
TATATCTCCCTTTGTGTTCTCTTTTGTGTGTCCGACCAGTGCATGGAAGAACCATGTGCGACTTGGAGAGACTACGACTTCTGCAGGCGTTAAAGCTTTGTGAGTGAGAAAGTTTCGCAGTTACCCAGGTTTGCTTCGGCTTGCAGCCGAATGCCCAACCAAGGTGAGTAAGCGGCGAAAGTCACGGCTCACCACCACTGAGGACTCGTACTGCCACAATTGGGGTTTCTTTTCGTTCAGTGGTATGCAAGTGATTACCAACATCACCAAGCGTTTTCCCAATGCTTGCCGCTACATGAATGAGTGGATCAGTAAACATGCGCGTAAGGGTTTCACTTGGACGTCGATTGCTGTGAACCCAGATGCTTTTACATGCTGATTCCAGGAACCTCAAGGGGAGCGAGAACTTTGCGGTTAGTTTCGGGGGTTTCAAGGGAGGTTTGTGGTGGATTGAAGGCACGGACGGCCAGGGCCCGAAGACTCAGACCAAGGCCAACGGCACTGTCGTTACTGGAGGATGGCACAACACTAAGGACTCTCCTTTGTGTTTTGCCCCGCATTTGCACCATTGCGTGTTGCCTTGGACTGGTACCCGCTTTGGTTTGATCGCACTCACCTCCTCACAGGTCGGTAGTATGAACAACGACACCAGACAGCAATTGGATAACCTTAACTTCAGGCTGCCCACAACAGCTGCGGTCGCTGCTCCAGCCCGGCATCTGCCGAGGCCGACTGCCTGCACCGCTCAGTGGGGTCTGAAGCTTAAGCAATGGTGGACAATTGATGACCGTTATACTCCAGCACACATGTTGCCGTTGACCCACCTCATCACTTCCGTTCGCGATGAGGGGGGAGCATGCATTATTACATCACTTTCGATGGCGATAATGGTAAGGGCATCGCTCTCGGTAGGTGACTTCAAGAAGTTGCGAAGGAATTTGGTGGAGATCACTGAGCTGGCCCACTTGTTTTCTGAAAACTTCTGTGTGTGTTTTTGTGTGGGTTCATCGATGAAGGTTTGGTCGGTGGACTTAAGGCAGTTGTCACGAGACACAAAGACGCATCTTTGGTGTGCGCAGGGCTCCAGGCATTGCAGCTGAAGGACCGAGTTGAGGAACAGTTCAGTTCACGACATTGCACGACGCAGCATGACTCTAAGGCACATCAGGCTGTAACGTCGCAGACTTGGAGAACTTGCTGCCTCTGGTCGATAGAGCATTTACTGCTACTAACTATCTGTCCATTGCCTGTCCCTGTGCAGCAGATCATCAGATCACGCCAGAGATGACGACGCAAAGCATTACCCGCTTGGAGGCCGCGAACAAGGCTCCGGCGCCCTACGACGTGACGCACACATCGAACACAGTCCGTCGGGAATGGGCCCATCACAGCATTTGGGCAGCAGTCATGGGCGAGGAATTTTCCACTAACCCTGATTCTGACTGGGCGGTGTCGGTGCAGCAGCTATACACCGGTGTGGAGCCACAAGCCGCTCTTTCGGTCGCACTCGGAGATGGCGGACAGGGCTACAAAGCTCTTCCGACTATCGCAAGAGTGAGCGACGAGGGACTTGGTCGACTCCAGCCCGGTGACAATTAACCCAGGCCGTGAACGCGGGGTAATCATAGTGAGCGACCCCACGCTCATCTTCAAAGCTGGAGCGCGTACTTTTGTGGAGATGGAAGATGATTTCAAGGGGTTGGCTACCCCCGGGAACATCCTTCACCAGTATGCGCACGTCAAGCAGAAAGCCATTTGGGGCGGCAACCTCCGCAGCCTCGTAGAAACTAGCCTGGAGCTGATTACAGACACTGTAAACCAGTCCCAGGACCCATCCCAGCTCGAGATCGACATGGTGTTCGTGTGGATGGGGAATGAGCTCTGCGGCAGGAGGGGCGTGTTTATCGATCCAGGTACCCCCCAATGGCAAATTGAACAAATTGGACCAGAAGGCCTCGCAGCTGAAGGCATTTGGTCCGAAATCGCTGCGAGAGTCTGCGGTCTGCGGAGAGATTGGTCGTATAGCCGCCCTTCAGGGCAGGCCGGTGATAGGCAGCATTCAGCTCCTTGGCGACGCCGACCCGATCGATTATGGACTCCCTCCGGAGTACCGCGAAGCTATCCAAAAATTCCATGGATAACGATCGCACCCGCGGGTTGTACACAGCGAGCATCAAGGAAGCAGCTAGTAGCGGCCATCCCGAAGCATGACCACTACCTTTCGAGCCACCCTGGCCAATGTGATCGCTCACAGGGTTCGCATTTGTCCAGCTGACTTCATGTTTTGGAAGGTGCGTGCCAAGCACCTGGACGTGCCGGTCCGCATGTACCCGTACGACAAGTCGGGTACGCGAGTTTTCGGCATGGCCTATGTCTTTGACAAGGCGCTGCTCCGAGCCCAGCAGTCCCGCCGCCTTAAAAGGCAGGCCGAAATCATGGAAGCAGCCCAAGAGTGCCCAGACCCGTGGGAAAGCTGCTGAATCCCTCCTCCGGACGAACCTGTGACGGGAATGAAAGAAGTTTTCAAGGAGATCTTGGAGTGGGAATACGCAGCGGCACTCGAGTCAGCTAGCAGGCGAGCCAAAGAGCAAGCTGCGGAACGCCGTGATCCAGCCCCACGTAGTGGAGGCCCCTCTGGAGAGGCAGCATCATCAAGTGGCATTCCCCACACCTCTTTTGACGAGCGGCTTTATGAAAGCACGCCCAGCTGACTATGTGGGGATCAACTACCAGGATGACCTGGACCTCATGGAAATGCTAGGCTACACCGATGAGCTGACGTGTCCTAGCGAACCAGAGGGNCCAGCTGACTATGTGGGGATCAACTACCAGGATGACCTGGACCTCATGGAAATGCTAGGCTACACCGATGAGCTGACGTGTCCTAGCGAACCAGAGGGCGAAGGGATGATCACGGTTCTTCCCGAGGTGATTCCTCTTGATCACCTCCCGCGCCTCTGCCTGTCAGAGAAGGTGCTTCACCACATGACAGGCCTTGTCAGGGGGGCCAAGCAGAAGTTCAAGTCGAGGATTGGAAAGTGGATCAAGATCAGCGAGCTCATCGACGTGCTCTGGAGGTCTCGCCAGGTGACCGTCGGCACTCGCCACATCCTCGCGGTCGTCGCCTATGACTCCAAGGGACGATTCAACATAGCGGGACATTCCGACGACCCGCGACGGGACTTCATCGAAACCGATGTATGGCCCTCCTGGATCTGCGCTTCGCGCGGCCGCAATGCCAAGATCCAGGACCAACTTGTTGACGCAGACATTGCTACTTGTTGGTATACCAACGATGACAGGTCCGAGATTGGGGATACAGCCACCTATCAAGGTAGGCAGTTCCTGGCGAAGGTATCCGCCACGGCTCTATCATCGGACTACCAACGATGCTGCATTCTCCATTTTGGAGACGGGCTTCCAAGCAGGGTACCGAAAATCTGGCAAGTTCCACAATTACTTCGCCAAGGCTACCCTCGCTGAGCTCGACAACAAGGCTGGGTCCCGTGCGAACCTGCCCATTGAGGTTCCTACCGTGCCCCTCATCGATCCTAAAAGCCTGAAGAGCCTGATGTCTTCCCCGACGCCGTCGAGGGAGATCCAGCCCCACTTAGTGGTGGCCGGAAATCATCATCGCAAACGAAGATTTGGCGCAGGACACCCTTATGCCCGCAGCGTCCGCGCCATTGGCTCTTCAGGATGTCACCGCTTCTGATCTTCTACCAGAAGAGGCCCCTGTGCTGGATGAGGGGGGCGCCGCAAGCCCGCCGGGATCCCACAAAAAAGGGAAGCTGATGAGATCAGCGTCACCCTTGAGGTCGAGGAGGAAGTTATTTGATGCCGATGACACGGTGCCGGAGGAAGCCGCTCCGCTGCACTATATGCGTCTGCGCCACCGCAGCCAAAAGCAGTGCCGCTATAGCCCCCGCTACGGGTGGCCGTCATCGAGCATGCCAGCACTGCGGAGCCCAACACATCGTCGGCCAGATGCTGTGTCTGGGATGCGGTGGGCACATTGTCAAGCCATCCTCTCAGAAGCAACGCAAGCGCATTAAGACAGCGCGATGGTTTGCAGATTATTCGACGTCGAGAGGCTTGCAATCATTGGACGGAGAAGCCCTTGATAAGGCGAAGCAACAGTTGAAGCTCGCCGTCAAGAAAGGGTATTCTACGATCCTCGAGCGCTTCGGCAATGACGTCGAATCCGCCATGCATTCGGTGTCTGCTGGCTACGACCGGGAGTTCCTCGCGATAGAGGACTTGCTCACCCAGGCGGCTTTGCCCAACCAGGGCCGGTCGAAAGAGCAGAGGCACCTTGGCGTGGGATCGTACGGCGGAGGTGCCCCGCAGCACAGCTCTCGGAACGTATCCATCGCACGCGTGCTGTATCTGCATGACAGCAATCCAGCCGCCCTTAGGGCAGGCCTGATATCTGCAGTGAGCGATGATCCGTTTTGTATCATGTGGCTCGGGGGCACGTATAGCATTCGCAAGTTTGTAGACGTGTTTCTGCAGCACAAGATCGTGCAAGCGGTTGTGACTTTTACAGACAGCCCGATCCATTTGAATGCCGATGCCGAGCAATGGCATGATTGGATCCGTGGTTTTCTTGCTCCTCAGGTGTCAGTTGCTCGTCGTGCCTATGAGGAGAAGCTCCGCGATGCGGAACGATCCAGAAAGGCCCAGGCCGAAGCTGACGCCAGGCGCCAACAGCAAAGCTGGCAGCCACAGCGCGGCTCTCATCCATATGGCCGCTCCTCTTACAGCAGCAGCAGCTGGAGGCGCTGAAAGCGCTCAGTCCGTGCTCCGACACGTTAACCGGTAACATGGATTCTAGCCCCTCTTAGAGGTGGCCGAGTATCCGCTTTAAACCCAGAAAAATGTACTCTGGACCCTGCTAGTTGGTTCGCAACAACTCCGCACTGTTGCACGCAGCCCTAGTGGATGATGTATTCGTCCCGTGCTGCACTGCTTGCTTTCTGTAGCTTGCATCCACGCCACATTTCAATAGGCTCGCTGGATCGCTACCGATTTATAAGTGCATGCTGCGACTTTGAATCGCGACAGCAAAATAATTCAACTGCTTTCGTATCTTCCGCTTTACGATAGCAGTAATCTCGAATGAGCCCCAAGCCACAATCCAGCCGCCTTTATGGCAGGCCGCACAACATCTTCCGTGCACGTTTGCGCCTCAGTCTGACGCCTCGGCGAGGGGGGTGTAACATTTGTGCACGTGTGAAGTATCATGTTGTGTGACTGGCGTTGTGGCACAAGTGCTCTGAGGGAAAAGGCTAGCCGTTGCACTGCCATGGTACAACTCCCTTAACACTTGAACGTGGAAGCTGAGGGTCAAGGCCCCGGTGAGGTGACATGCAGGATGCAAGATAACCAACTTTCATGAGAACAATGCCCGAGAGCCCCATGGCTTTAAGTTTCATCGCCTAGACTTCGTTGTCTAGAGAGGCTTTGATCTGAGGCATGCGGCTTTTCTATTCTCTCGCCGCATCTCGTCACAGGCTGATGAAATCGCGGCCGATCGTGCTCCACTTTCCTGGACCAGGCTTGGACTAAGTGCTCAGCCCAGACTGGCAGGAAGTGGGTGCATACCAATCTCTCACTTCAGTTCATTCCAAAGACTCCAATCGCAGCCAACATTAGGAACGCTGTTTCCGAAGCAAGCTTCGAATGCGCACCCACCGTCCCTCCTGGAGGCAAGTTCGGCAAAGTAACGACTTGCCCTGGACGGCCTTGGCTAGAGTGCCATCGACACTGGTCAAGCATTCATTCCTAAGTGAAGGGATGCCGGCGGTGCAAGTACTTTTCGCCTGGCTCTTTCTTCGTCGTGGCTTCAGGTATGGCTGCAAAGCAGCCAAACAGTCGAGATTCTACAAAATGCAGGATTGTAGTGATCCACTCGAGATTCATTCTATCTTCCCTTCTCTTGTCTGGCTGTCGCCTGGCTCTCTGGTCTCTGTCATTGATATAGGGTATAGGCACAGGTGGAGCTTGAACAGATCTGCCAAGGATCTCTACCATTTGAAGTTGTTCGCCTCTTCCTACCAGACGCCTACGAGGCCAGATGTCCCAATGTTGTAAGATGCGTTGGATGAAATCTCTGGAGGATCGAAACACGAACCTCGCAGTCACACTAACTTGTTTATCTTTCCGATGCTACACGCATCATCATAGTGTTTTGAATCTGCATGCGCATTCTCTACTTGTATGTGAAGCCTTGAAGTTTCGCTACGGCAGTGCATGTGCACCGTAAGGATGATGCAGCTACTGCTTGTTTAAATCACACGAGCCAACAGGCAGACCCGACAAGCAAACGCTTTTCTTGCCAACCCCAAGAAGCTAGGACACTTTGCAGGTCCTGTTGATCATGTCGCAGATACCTCAAAGTACAAGGCTATATGTGAGGTGTCCACAACGCAGGGTGGTAGAGCGTGGCAGATTTTTGCAATCGAGGGCTGGCAGCTCCGCTCTCTGCAGAGTAGCTTCGACGACGTGGACACCTCGCCTGCCGCCAAGGAGCACGTTGCATCTTTTCCGCCCAATGTTGGTTTCACCCTTGGCATGACATGCTGCACATTTCTGGGTGGGTTTTTTGAGATAAAGGCAGAAAAGAACATGAAGTAGCAGGGCTGTGCCCAAGCTTTTCCTGATGTTTTCTATGAACGTGAAGTAGTTGACTTCTCGTTCCGTCCCAAAGGGCGGCATTCCCGCCCCGTCGGGTAGCTATCGGACTTTCGGACATGCTGTTGCAGCTTGAGCGGGATTCCTGGTCGACTCCATGAAGCTGAGTTAATTAAATACTGTATGTCGACATGTCGGGGCATCGGCTGGTACAGCTGAATCGGCTTGTGGTGATAAAATGGGGACCAGACATGAGCAGTACGCGAGTGCATGCCGCCTATTGCAGCGAGTCGTGTGATAGAGCCTTTCCAGCCGCAGACATGCGTGCTAAGGCGGCTCTGGCGATGGACCCGCGACGATTACATCCACGTGCAGAGAATATCTGCACTTGTGTTCCTTTGCGCATTGTAATTAGTCAGGATGGGCTTGCGGACTTCAAGGAGAAATTTGAAAGGGAAGTGCAGCTTGAATCCGCGAGCAGCATCAGTCGTGAGCTTGGCTGCTTTGCAGAGGATTTCCATGCAATAAGACATCCCGCCCAATTCCTGCCACTCGCTATTTCAGAGATTCGCTCGAGGTGATGTCTACAGTCCATGGAGTCGTGTCATCCCAACGTCTCAGTCGGGTGCGAACCCCGCCTCGACCTGTTGACGACGGCCACACTAAGCCATGTAGGGACGGTAAACTGAGTGCATACCGGAGCTGACATTGCCCTGCCAGCGAGCAGACCGCGCGCCCACGGTTAATTGGTTAATGATGCTTGGTATTGCTCGATATTGATCGTAACTTATGGCGCGGTGGCCGAGTCGAGGAGTTGGCATCTGAGCTGGTCTGAGAAATCATCTGAGGGACAAGATGAAGGATCGCGAGCACATGATCTGCAACTGGGCAACGTATTAATGTTCGATTGGCCACCTTCAGCCCAGGGAAAGTCACCGAAATAGCTTTGTTGTTTCTGTGCCAGCGCAGTATGGCCGCTGAGCCGACGCTGCCGTGCTTGGTTGGGTCTGTTGGTGGGTTTGTGGTTGTGGTGCTAGTGAAGTGGTGCTGATGGTGCTGGTGGTGCTAGTTGCAGAGGGTTTTGGTGTTGGTTGTTGTTGTTTTTGTTGTTGCTGTCGCTGTTGCTGTTGCAGCTGCTGCTGCTGGTGTTGTTGTTCTTGTTGTTGGTGGTGGTGGTTAGGTTGTGTTGTTGCAGTCGGTGTGTGTGTGTGTGCACCTGTGTTGCATAAAAGCATTCTGCTAGCTCTTCTGTTTCTCACAGCGGATGTTGATCTTCTGGCAAAGTGACGGTGGTATCAGTACGAGGGTGATAACGAAGACGATGAGTATGATGATCGGACATGCAGTTGCGGGTGACCGCTGCTGCTGCCGCTGCTCTCTTGGCAGCAACAGCAGCAGCAACAGCAACACCAACACCATCGACAGCAGCATCGACATCCTTAGAGACAACAGCAACAGCGACAACAACAAGATCACAAACACCAACAACAACTACAACTGCAGCTACAGCTACAACTACAACTAGAGCAGCAACAACAACAGCAACTACAACAACAACAACAACAGCTGCTACTGCTGCTGCTGCTGCTACTACTACTACTACGACTACTACTGCTACCACTACTACTACTACTACTACTACTACTACTACTACTACTGCTACTACTACTACTACTATACTACTACTACTACTACTACTACTACTATTGCTACTACTACTACTACTACTACTACTACTACTATTGCTACTACTACTACCACTACTACTAGTACTACTACTACTACTACTACTATTGCTACTACTACTACTACTACACTACTACCACTGATACTACTACCACCACCTCTACCACTGCCGCTGCCACTGCAGTTGCCACTGCCACAACCACAACCAAAACCACTACCACTACGACGATGACGACCACGACGACGACGACGACGACGACGACTACTACTACTACTACCACGGCTACTAGTACTAGTACTAGTACCGACGACCATGCCGACGACCATAACGACCATAATGACCACAACGACGACCCACCACTGTTGCGAGGGCCTTGATGAGGTTTGTTAGGCGTTGAAATGGCCGCACGGATTCTGTTTGGCCGAGAGCGCTCGAGCCGACCCACTGTCAGCATTTCTTTTTTGCTGCTGGGCGGATCAGCACTTTCAAAGGCAACTTCCCGAGGTTGGGGGTATTAGAGTTTTGATGCATCAGTCAGTTGAAAATGGATCCAAGCTTGCAAGGTGGCCTTGTGACGGTGAATGTGTGTGCTGTTGTCGTTGCCTTCTGCATCTGGCTGCTCAGATGCATTTGGGTTGACGTTTCGCTTGGGGTTGTTGAAGGCGTCAGTGCTTAGGATCCCTGTTGAAAGCTTCGTTCATACCAGAATCTTCAATGCACTGCGCAGACAGGTGCGGGATGCGATCAAGAGGTTCTTGCAGGCCAGCATCTGCCGTTGCCTTACCGCACCTGCCCACACATTTGCAAGCGTTTTGTGCGAGGCCGTGGCCGGTGAAACCAGAATCATGCGAGGTGTAGCTATGTGTAGATATGCGGAAGCAAAAGAGCCCGGCATCGCAGCCCGCTTCTCCTGGCAAGGATGTGTGCTTATAGCAGGGTGGCGGATGCTGCAGAGACTCAAGTCTGCTTGTAGCTTCAAGGCTTGCGTTGAAAATGTGTAGGTTTGGCGACAAACGAAGCCCCAAGTTGCTCGGTGTTCTTGAAGATATCGATGGCCAGCTTCCTGCAAATTGACCCATTACATTATACAAAGACCAGCATTGCAATGACGTGTCTTGCATACTGGTGACTAGGCTAGCCTGACAGAAGATTTCAAAGGGCATTCCAGATCTTCTTGCCCCTCAGATTGCATAAAGCTGCACATTGGGAGTTTTCTGACATCAGAGTAGTAAGACTACAGACTCGTCCTCTTCAGGAAATGGGGCCTTTAACCAGATAACCTGCGCCCCAAAATCTCAAGGTTCTTTTAGTCTCGACCTCTGCGAAACTCGTAATGGCCGCAGCTCGCATGGCATGGTGGAGGCTTCCCACATTCGCCGTATTTGTGGCCCTCCCAGTGTTGCTGTCTTGGCTTCCTCGTTCCAGCGCCTGGCAAGAGTTTCAGGTGCGGGCCATACCGAAACGGGAAAGTTTTTCCAAAGAGCCGCTGGCACAGCTGATTGCCTCTGCCACTTCTTCTTTGGCATCGGGAGGACACTGTCCCAAGCCCACCCGCGTTGTTGTGACACTTTCAACTTTCGAGGGACGCCTGGGAAGGCTGAAAGGGACGGTAGCATCCCTGTCAGCTCAGAGCTGCATGCCTGACGCAATTTACATCTTCCTGAGCCGAAGGCCTCGGACAAAACGCACCGGCGCAGGCTTCGGTGGCCACGGTGACGGTGTGGACACGACCGAGGCGTTGGAGTCTCTCCGTGATTTGAGCGACCGTGTTATCGTCCGTTTTACCGACGAGGACTGGGGTCCCGGCACGAAGCTTCTGGCGGCGCTGAAGGTCGAGGAGGACCCAAACACCTGGCTCATCACCGTCGACGACGACACGACTTATCATCAGGACACTGTCTTGGCTTTGGTCTTAGCTGCAAGTGCGCTGCCGAGCCATGCCGCTCCAGGTTTCTGGTGCGAGGAGGCACGAGCCACCGGTGTCGCTTCCGATCAAATTCAATGGCAGACTCTTGAAATCATGTCCGATGCAACAGAGGGCACTGTGCACGGGTGGTGCGGTGGCTTTGCAGGGGTGCTATTCAAGCGCTGGTTCTTTGACGAGACAGTCTTCAACTTTACTGATGCGCCAGATGGCTGCGCTGTGCATGACGACGTGTGGTTTGGCGGCCATCTCCTGAGTAAGGGGAACACTCCATATCTGATCAATGCCGGCTTCTTTTCTGCCCAAGATGGCCCTTCCACGCCGGAGGATCGGCAAGATTTCAGCATCAATGTGATCAACCGACAGCTGAAGGCCAGTGGCAAAGATCCTCAAGAGCAATGTGCTGCATGGTTCTCGGCTTTCCGTGGACAGCAGTTCTCGAGGCCCTCTGTGTTCACGCATCCGAGCGTGCGAGCTCCGAATGGAGAAGATCTTTGGGTTCTGAAGAATTTTTTCCAGTTGGATGCGCTTTCCAACGGACCACTGCCACGTTCTGGGAAGTTTGTGGAGCTGGGAGCCTCAGACGGCTTGACGAACACCAGCACCTACTTCTTGGAGAAGGAGCTCGGCTGGCATGGCATCCAGATCCTCGCCGAGTCTTCCGAAGCTCAAATCGCACAATTGACGGCCAACCGCCCAAAGATCCTCGAAGCATTGGAAAGGTGCCCAAGGAGGTGAGGGCCTGTACAGCTGGCGGCTTGCCGTTTCAACGCAACTAGCTCTGTGACACCTGAACTTGCTGCAGTTGACCCCGACCAAGGAGTGTGAGCCTTCAAGGCGTTCTCTGCGGCCAGAATGCAGCGGCAGCAGACCCTCCGTGCCGCTCTCTGCAGCAGCTGCTTCAGGAGTCAGCAGACCTGCAACATTAGCTTTAAGTTCATCTGCAACGTCCATGCTCCAACATTGCCCCCACCCCACTTTTCGGCTGGTTTGAAAGACACCTAGGGAGAAAGATTGTGGCCCGAACAATTGAATGGACCAATCCGTAGAATTCTGAGGGATCTCGAGTATCAACATGCTGGGCTGCAACACTGCTTCCATCTGTGTAGCTTTCAGATTCGCTGCAGTGCACACGCATGTCGTGGCAGTGCATGTTTTGACTTCGAAGTTCTTGTGGGACGCTGCGTGTCTTGTAGCTGTAGCTAATGGCACAGACATGAGTTCGAGGCACATGACCGCATAAGTCCAATGTATGCACATGCTCGCTGACCTTGCCAGACCTTGCACGCCTAACGAGCTATTTGCTCAGTGTTTAGATCTTTCGGCAGTGAAGACAGGTGGCCATCTAACATGCTTTGGAGGAGGGAGGCCTGCAGCGGCACCGTGTGAACTACCTCGTGGCGAATTTTCGGGGATCCGAGCTCGAGGCTCCCGGGGCCCGGGACACGAGCTGGAAGTGCTGACACTGCACAAAAAACACACGGAGCCGTCATGGGTGCTCAGCTTCCTCACGTTGCATGTCTACGAATGCCAGCAAGCTGTAGTCTCCGAGAGACTTGTGACAACCGTACGCTCTAAGGACATGTCGCTTGTCAAGCATCATTGCCGGTCCATGTGAGCAGCATGTTGTCAGAAGTGAGAGTCGCGGCCTGTCAGGCGTTCCTGAGAGCCTCTTGGACTCAGCTCAGGCCGGAGTGCAGCAGGTTGTAGGTTCCTAAACCCAGTAATCCTGCATCCTAAACCCTTCAAACCCTGATCAAGACAATCAAACTATGTAGTATTGATAAAGTATCCTTAATATCCGGAACGTCTTACAAATATCGGCAAACCCCATACAAAATCCAATAAACATCCCACTTGTACAATTCTAATTTTAACGCTACGCCGCCCGCCTCGGCTTGCCGGAGACCAGCACTGTGACAGAACCCATCGACTTGCTTCTGTGATGTGAAAGAGCAGTGCGGATGCAGAAGCGGGAGGGAGGGGGGCAGGGGGCGCAGGGGGGGCAGCGAAAGGGCGCAGGGAGGAGGATTAGGTGGAGGTACCATGAGGTACCTGGGCTAACCCCCGAGACGCCTGGCCCTGTGGCCTCGGCGGAATACTGTATACCCAACTACATAAAATCAATAATTCCCGACTAACTGTATGGACTTGTAAAGCCCTTGCAGTACTAAAGTATCACTATATCCGGAACGTCTGACAAATATATGCAAATCCAATTAGAGAGTTGCCCTTCAACGCCCACATCACGCGACTCCGCTGATGTGACTCCTGCTTACAGAATTCCCTGATATTCTACAGCTCACAGAGGTTCTGGCGCAGCTTCCTTTCAAAGACGTGGACGTCGACCTGGTTCAAGTGGGAACTCACCAATCAAGGCCGAACAGCATCTGCACCCAAGCTGTCGTGTTCTTCAGGCGCGTCCTCGCAGCACCGAAGTTGCAGCATGTAGCATACGTCTGCCTACACAAGCTCGTTGACGGTGTTCCATGTTTTGCAAGATATTCGAGTTTCGGCAGCTGGGCCAAGGTTGACTTCCAGAAAGCTGTAGACGCTTTGCGTCCTTCGACAGCTAGATTCCCTTCAGGTGTCAAGCTCCCTGACCCAATCCTCTCTGGAAAAGAGCATGCGGATTTTGAGATTGAGAGCCAGCAACATCCTAAGTTGATCATTCGTTGAATGACGGGTTCTGCAAACAGACCTGCTCGGGTTTGGTACCTGAAGGTGCAAGTTCGCAGCAGATCTGCGCCGAAACTTGGTCTCGTGGAGATCGTGGCACTGGTCCTGCTCCTCTGATGTTCCAAAACCAGATAGGATGGAACCTGATCAATGTGTGAAGTGCTCAAAGTAGCTTCTTCTCACGGTTCATCCCCGAGCCAATGCCCAGGCCGCCAAGATGGGATTCGCAATCCTAGAATTCAACGAAACGACAGCGAACCCATGTGCTGGCAGCTTGACAGCCCCGAAACATCCAATCGACATCTAGCGAGCATCTGCCGGTACAACCGAAGGTGCACAGAAGGACCACACGCAGCAGCTCATAGAGTTAATGGAGCCTCGGCTGCTCCTTACAAGCGTTCGGCTCCCTGGCTTCCCTGTGCTGTGGTATTCGGGGCCCCGGGCCCGCGCACGAAGCTCAACCGAGGAGCGCAATGGTTACAGCCTAGCTGGTATGCTGCTGGTGGACGTCGGAACAGACTTGTACAGATCCTGGCCGCCTGGCTGTGCGGCTTTGCGTGGATTCTGTTGTGACTTTGCATGGAAGAGTCGAGGCTTCCCTTCCGATTCGTCAAGAACATCAAGGCGGAGGCCTTCTTTCGCCCTCTTTAGTCCAAGGGCCAAAGCGCCAAAGAAGACTTCGAGGCTCAGAGCCAAGGCCTCGCAAAAGAAAGCGCTTTGGGCGTGGAGGGACGTCTTCCAGAATGCTCTGCTCATCTCTGCTCACCTTGTTTTTTGCCACTGCTCCAGCGACACATGCGACACATGCGCATCCATGTTACCAGACATTAGGTAAGGGTCACTGCAGCGCACCCGCAAGCACACGTCCGTTCAGTGACAGACTTTTGGTATCATCTCGCAACACCAATACGAACGACAAATCGCCATGTCTCAGACGTTCTTCAGCATCTATCGAATTTTATCGTCAAGTGTCCTGCACTAGCTAGCCACCCCATAGCCAGTGGCTGTAGAAGCTTCAAAATACTCGCGTGTATACCACTAGCTGAAGTTTTAACAAAGAATTCGCAGATTCCTTGTTCGGTGCAGCAGCGCTTGCCTTAGCAAGTTGGCGAGTGGTTGCAGCATGTAGCAGGAAGCATGCGTGCATCTACATGTCCAATACGTTCCACTTGCCATAAAGGTTTGGCTGCCGAAGCATGGACGGCTACCAGGACGTTTGCCTAGACACCGCACTGAGCTTTCAGGGGTCCCTTTGTTGGTGAGCAGTGGCATTGTCGCTCATGTTGGATCTTCGCCGGAGATTCACTCCAGTGGTGTTTGCCACACACACAGACATACGCACACGCACATGTTCGCTTGTTGCATGGTCAGCATTTCTAGCGGTCTCCGCAAGGGTGAGCGTGCGCTACATCACTAGACACTAAAGCTGACTAATTATCTACTCGTTGATTATCCAAGGGCCGCTAGTTTTTGTCAACGGGCCTTCTCGGACGTACTATGAGTTTTACATACTCGTAGGACTTTTGAATGCACTAAATGAGAAGAGACTTTCAGTTAGCCAGTTAGCCAGCGTAGTATATTGCACAAGAGCTTCAAATCCTTGCGGCACGACATGATCCTCAAAGTATCCTTGCCACCCAAGGCCCCCTCCAAGGTTCCCTGCAAGCTGTTCAAGGCTCCGGTCGGCCTCCCTGATGGATCACCTGAAGCCACCGATGGCTCTGCAGTCAACGGCACTTCACCACCCTCCCACCACACTCCACCAACCTGGGCCATTTCACAACGTTCGACCCGACCCTGCACGATGTTACACTTCAGGCTCCACAGTCCATTCAAGGACCACTTTATTCTACTCCGTGTTCCTCAACAGTTCGGAAAATCAGTCCAGCTGCCATCGGAATATTACCTTCAAGCCTTGGCATGACTCCTCATTGCTTCGAGATGCGCTTCTGATTGTGATTCATCTTCTGCAGGAATTCCTGCTTACTGTTCGGAGAGACATAAACTGTGTGGACCTCGTTTTGCGTGGTCGAGATGCATCAGGCAGATGTCCAGCAACTTGAGCATGTCAAAGTCCTACATGCGTCGGGAGCAGAA
This sequence comes from Symbiodinium sp. clade A Y106, assembly GCA_003297005.1. Classification (NCBI taxonomy): domain Eukaryota; class Dinophyceae; order Suessiales; family Symbiodiniaceae; genus Symbiodinium; species Symbiodinium sp. clade A. The sequence goes on from BGNK01004384.1 coordinate 15,024, forward strand.
TAAATCGCTACAGGTCTCACAGACAACGACCGGGCAGTCAGAAGAGGAGCCATAGTCAAGCTCGTTCCGGCCTCGGGCAGAATTCCGAAGCGCAGACTACGTGTTGTCACCTGTGCAGAACTATCCGGTCTTTGCACACCTTGTGGTTGTGTTCTAGCCAAAAATGACTCGACTGCTCAGAACTTGTTCCGCCTAGCTCGAAGGCTTAGGCCAACAGGCCAGGGCTAGTCTTGATGAGGAAATTGTGTTGAAGAGGGCCGCAAGACACTTGGGTCGAATACAGCCTCGGCAAGGACAAGGCACTGCTGAGCAGTCGTGCGCTTACCTGTCTCTTCATTGTGATCTTGTCTTCATTGATGTGCTGAGCAGTTCTACGTGTGGGGGGTAAACCTTGAGGCAGCAAGGCCTCGCCAGAGTATGTCAGAAGAGTCTTTCTGGAGGAGCTGCACAAGCCTCTATTCAGAATGCCGCAGCGGCTCGATTGGTGACTCACACGAAAGGGTGAGTGCAAGCGCCATGAGCGATAAGTCATATAAGCGCAGAGCATAAGTTAGGAAGAGCTGTATTTATACAGGTGGCGGTGGTTCAGCAAGCGCTTTGGTTTCATGCGCCAGGTTCGCCGATCAGGGTGAGAAGTGTCGCGAAGTTTCGCTGTCAATGACGCTACGCTTTGCAGATCTGTTGCCGGTTGCTGCCCTGGTCGTACAGTAGTATCTCTGATGGAAGCAGCTTGTCAGCAAGTACTTGTGTACACCAGGTACAAGATCTGGAGAATGTTCTCCCGCTGGCTGCTGAGAATAAGGGCGTGCAGTATGCAGGGTGGTTGTTTTGTCATCGACTTTGACCGGAGAGTCCTTCCAGGCTGTTGCTGGCGGCTCTGCTAGGCAGATTTAGAAGAAGCCTGGCTGCACCTTTCGAGGGCTTTGCTATGCTTTGCTGCTGGACTTCATGTAGTTGGATTGCCCTGTGCCCAGGCCACCCATTTCCTGAGCAAAGCGAAGAGTTGCGGCTCGAGGTTAGTCTTCGCAGATGACATGCTGCAGCCCACGATGCCCACCCTAGCAGCATCCAGCACCCTCGTGAGGCATTACGACTTTTGAGCCACCTCTTCGATCTCTGCAAGGAGCTCCGGCAAATGTTGAACACCCTCCGTCTGGAGTGGATGCGGGTGTTCGTGTTCGTGGATCTTCTCGACTTCAGGAGCGGCTCAGTCCTTTTGCCAGCGACGTCCTGGATGCGCTCTCAAAGGAATCCGCCTCGCATGGTTTTCAGATGCAGATGCTCAGATGCTCTTTGCTTCGGCGAGCCGCTGCAATCCCATTCTCCAGCGCTTGTCAGGCTTTGACGGACACCTGCCCTGACGCGAAGAAGGAGTGCTGCGAGATCACTAAGAAGGCAGGGAGCTTCCCATGTTGAGCACCCCCCGACCGTGCCACCAAAGCAGGTGAGCCAGTACTTTGAGGCAGAGCGAGTCAGCCGTGCATGTGGTCCTCTTGCCTCGTCCCTGGTTGTCGCAGGCAACTTCCACATTCAGCATGGAAGTCCATAAGCCCTAAGCAGTGAACAGAGGAACGCTGTGATTCCACATGTGAGGGCGTAGAGCCATGTGTGAAGATTTGGCACAAAGCCAAGGTGGGGTCGCTTCTGGCCAACCTGAAACATCAGCAGTGGAAGGCTGCATCTCTCCTTCAGAGTCTGCCCTTTCGAAGCTGAGTGTGCGGTCAAGATAAGGTCTTGTGTTGCTTTCGATGTTGTACCATTGCTTTGGAGTTCGATGATGCACGACGTGCTTTTGGGTGCAGCATCTTGTTGCCCTTGTTCCGTTGGATAAGGCTACAGGACACCGAGCGACGAATATCTGTCATCACATTCGCAAGGTGTATCGTTTTATGGTGCAACAGATGCTGCATTTCGAGTCAAGTGCTGAAGTGTGGAACCGTATTCTTGGCTGGCCGAGTGTTTCCGTTTGCATTTTAAGTTTCTTGCCGATCATCACAGCCCTAGCCAGTTTCGATCTCGTTCAGGTCGGGTGAGAGGGCCCCAGGAAAGCATCGCTGGCAGGGGGTGGGGGGGTGTTCAGCATCAGGAAAATCAGTATGGAAGATGGCACACAAAAGTTCAACTCGGGCAACCCCCACTTCATTAGCCTTCGGAGTTTCGCGAGAAGGTAGACAAGGCACGAATGAGGCCGATACAAGCCAGCTTTCGGACACGTCAGGAGACACCAGTGCCTTTCTCCCCGACAGAAAGAAATTCCTACAATCTCTGCACCGCCCGATGACGCTCCCATCATAGCCTCTGCAGTGACGGATAGCCTGAGCTGGTCAGGTGAGAAGAGCAACGCTTGAGAGCATCGGTGCCTTGCTTCTGCAAGAAGCTCCAATGATGGACCACATGGAGGCTTGCCGCAACCGCAGCAACCCGCTCGCGATTTTGACACATCGCGGCATTGCGACAGTTTTGGCTGTAAGTCCGATTGGTCTTCGTTGCCTTTGTAGCATCCGTGCCAAATGTCAATGTGAAGTTAAGGGCTTCGCTTCAGTTGTCGCGCAAGCTTCGACAAGCTCTGCCATGTGGGAGCGAACAGTACACTGAGCGAGAGTGCCGGACATGCTGGACTTTGCTGTGCACTTGGTGCTACACCTGCAGGACATACTCCCACATCTCAATGCACTTCTCGGCGACAGGATGGAGCACTCATGCGCGAGTCTTTGGAAGTTCTTGAATGCATGTGAGGACACCCGGCGTCCGGCAAAGCCTCGCAGAAACTGTGGAAAGGACGGGGATCCCTTGGATCCCTTTCCCGTGTTTTGGTGCTTGGGATTGTTAATTTTGAGATTTCGCTCGCAGGTGGCTGCTGAAAGGCTTGAGCTTTCGAGCTCCATTGGTCAGCAACTTGAATGATGATGGGCCTGCACCTTACTAACATCATTCGATGCACTGCGAATCGCCGACAGCGTTACATTTGTTCACCATCTGCTTCTGAGGCCGGAAGGTTTCGACAAGTTCGAACCACGGTTGCTTCTTCTCCTACTAGGTCTGCCAAGTATGGAACCGGGATCCACGCCTGTGGTCTGCAACTGCTTGACGAAGGCGTTTGTTCGGATGAAGAGGCTGAACAGGCCGCGAGTTGCTACTGTTGCCCTCACTTGTGCTTTGGCGCCCCGGCTTTGGCGTAATTTGAGTCTGCGTTCTCGTCCGGTCCCTCGTATCACAGGTTGGTGCAGTCGCTTTTGGTGGTCTTGAGCGTGTGGCTGCGTTAAAGCACGAGGCGGGACGCAAGAGGACATGGAAGGACCTCGTTGCACTCCGTTGCCGTGTGGCGATATTTTTGACAGGTGCTGCTCAAGCGGGCGCAGAGAGAGCGAGAGCGGGAGGACATTCTCCACCAGCAGGTGACATTACTGTTGTGACTGTACTTTGATGCAGTGGAGGAAGCCAAGCAAAAAGCGAAGGAGGCAAGGGAAAACAAGGCACCCATGCTTGAAGCTGCTTGATTCCTAGACACGCGCGCCGGACTTGCTGATTCCAACTTCGAGATGATTTGGATTTGGCAAGTAGAACTAGAACCTGTATTCATGGAGGCTGGCTACAGCGAGGATCCCGACAACACCACGGTCCTGGAGGACGTTGCAATCTCCCACGAGAGTGCAGCCAGCCCCAGCGATGCAGGAGAAGGTGAACCAGAAGTGCAAAGATCCCGAGGTGCAGTCGAGTCAGAGCCCGCTAGCCGGGGCCAGGGAGAGATGGCGACAGACGGCTAGACTCTAGACCTCACGGCCCTGCCCGTACAACAGCACCGATGCAGCATCGGTGCACTTTCTGTTTGTTTCCTTGCACCGCTGCCCGGACTTGCCCTGCAACCTTCGCAGGTATGCTCAGTCCGTCACATGTTACTCGTAGATTCTAGAACGACTACTACTTGCGACTTCTGTTCGAGCTGTGGTGTCGCAGGTCGCACCCGCCTTTGACTATACTTCTGTGCTGCCACTCCTGCCATCTCCCCAGAAGACCTATTAGCCAATGGCAAAGATAGATGGTCTGGTATGGCGTGGCATGGCATGGCTTGACATGAGCCAGGAGCTTTGGGTTGGGTGCCGATTCCTGACTAATGCACGTGCTGCTGTAGGCCACAGCCATTCGCAGCCGGACGGCTACCAGCAGCTTTGACCACCACCTATGCTCGCAGCTTACTTGGGATACCCGCAACACAGATCAGGCTCAGAGTGCTTCAGAGTGCTGCAGTCATGTAGCACCGCCTAAATGCATCTACTGTTTCATGCAAAGACATCCGTGCGTGATGGCGATCTATTCAGTTTCGAGTGGAGTCCTCTGCAGGTGAGATATCATCTGGCAAGCGTCCTTCCTCAGGCTGCATAAGCAAAGGGGCAGGGCGTGTTCGAATTAGTTGTTGATGCGAAAGGCGTCAGGAAGCGCAAGGCTGATGTTTCTGTGCCCGCGAGGTGTTGGCGAACCTCACGCAGTGGACAACAGATATCCGGGAAGCAGCGGCCGGATGCCAAGCCTCGAACAAGCATCGCTCTTACCTCGTCGACTTCTGCCGGCGATGGCTAAAGTGGGATAACGACCGAAGCACTCACAAAGGCGGCTGCCTCAGTACTACCCAGTCCAAGCCTCACTCTCTTTGACTGAGGCCAGACTACTGCAAGTGCTGCTGGTGGACACCACAGCTTCGCTTGTTGAGTGTTTCTCGTTGCGGCAGCTGTGCTTTTCCAGATTTCCAGCGGCAAGGTCATCACCAATCAGCAAGTTGCGCCTTTTCTGGATGGTGTGCTGGTGCACTTGTACAAGGCAAAGTACGTATTCACCGCAATGTGCGTGGCGCGTCCTGGAGGGGAATTCCTGCCAGGCCCAGGCCGACGATGATCAAAAAGTGGCCAAGGCCGCGCTGCTGAGTGCGGACCCCGGCCTCCGGGTCGCCGGCTCTGGGCACGGCTGCGCCTTGCCGCGCCTTGCCGCGCCTTGCCGCGCCCGGCTTGCCGCGCCTTGCCGCGCCTTGTGTCCTGAAGGTGCGAGCATGGTTGGTGTGTTCCTTGATGCGGAGCTGGTCGGAACCTGTGCAAGAGACTGACGTGGGTTGTTTTTGCGTTGGCTGCTGCCTCCTAGGTACTGGAAGTAGTTGGCAGGCACCTGGGCCTCAAACACGAAGGCTGGCCGACAAAATTCCGAAGTTGCCACTTAGACTTGCGCATGTTGAACCTGGGGCCGTTGGGGTGTCCAGGCGGACAGCGCAAGGGCACATCCTTTGACGAGCTGTGGCCACAAGACAAGCAAGGTCGCCATCAGCTCAGGCTTTTAGGAAGTCGAGCCCACACTGGTCATGGATCTTGCGAGCCGGGCATGTTTCAAGGCCAAACAACGCGAACGGTGCAGGAGAAGTGTCCTGAGACAGCTCTAACACTCTGAAGCAGCCTCTTGTGTTGCGTTGCAGGACGTACTGGCAGGGGTCAAGAACTTTGCTGCGATGACTGTAGCGGCCCCAGAACCTGCACATTGTGATGCCATTTGTTTTTCCAGCTGCCGCAACTGGTCAGGCCGAGTCGCGACGGCAAGTTTTCATGGTGCTCGCGAGGTTGATACATCCGTCGATCCCCGAGACTGAGGGAGCCGGAATTCAGAACGAACAGCGGATCTGGTAGTTTGTTCCTGCCGCAGACATCCAGCGTGAGAAAGCTGAGGTGCACTGGCACTGACGATTTCTGCCGTCGCCTGAAGCCCAAGGAAGTCAAGCTGGCCCTGCGCTTCTTGGAGGATTTTTTGGCTGTGCGTTGCCTGAATGCCTTGCATGGGGTGGGTCGTGACTCGAGAGGCGCGGTTCCTGCGAATTCGGCGGAACACCCATTCTCACAACATTCTCATGGTTTCATGCCGGAGACGTTCAGCTTCTGCCACGTACGTGGCGTCGTGAGGAGGGCATTCACAGCGAGTTGCTGACATCTGTACTTGGTGCCACGGAATCCTTGCTGAAAGCAGGCAGGTTGATAAAGTTGTCAACAGCGGTGACTTGTTTTTGCGGGAGTCATCCGGCATCTTAATTTCAGCAGCGCAGGCAGGGAGGCGTGCATAGAAGACTGGCCACGGATTTTCGACCTGCTCCTGCGGATGAAGAGCAGTGAGGACGAATCGCATCTGTCGGTCCCATCGGCGCCGGAACTTGAGACTTCGAAGGAGTGCAATGCGCAGATCGTGGATGCAAACATTGAGCACTTGTCGCAGCTCCTGGGTAGGCTCGGGATGTGCAAGGGCCGGTCTAAGGCTAAGGCCTGAGGAAGGGCACCCGAACGAAAATGAACCGTCGGAACCGTCGGCCTCGCATTTTCTCCCTGCAGGTCGCGCCGGCAGCTTTACGAGGAGCATTTGAGGCCCCGGGCCTCCTGCCTGAGCCTGCGCAGCAAGTCTCCCCTAGTCAGTATTGTCGGGACGAGACAAGGGGTGGTGCGGCCGTGAGGGCACGAAGGGGTACGAGTGGTAAATCGGGGCTGCGTGCTGACGACGGCAGGCAGTGGAGCTCAAAATTTGTTTTGTGGCACGGTTTTGTGCTTGTTCTTTCGCAGGACTCGTCTCGCCGACCTTCTGCAGGGAGGAGAGGCCGTGTTGTGGGAGGACAGCAGTCATCAGTGTGGTCGGTTCAGGATTCGGAAACGATGTGCACGCTCTTGACAAGAGCAGCATCGCGGTGTCTTGCTATGTTGAAAACGGAAGTATACGAGCCGACGTGGCGAACAGAATCGCACAAGAAGAACTGTAAGACAAGAAAGAGCTGGTGTGCAAGTACTAAGCAGATTGCAACATCGGCAGCATGTGTCAAGATATGTCGAGGGTCAGGCTTGTGTAGCATCGATGATCACAGCATATCGTGCTCCCATAAAGAGCAGAAGTAAAAGCTCTCGGTGCTGTAGGACGCAAGCCCAAACCGTCACGTCTTGGAGACCTTGCGACTCTGCTGCACTCAGAAACATGCTGGCAAGAACCGTAAAACAGCTTCATCATTCTACAACCTTGTGCTTCTCTCGCGGCAGAAAGTCTTGATCGACGCCTTTGATGGGCACCTTCAATTAAAACCCAGGCTCAGAAATGCTGGTCCAGCAGTTGCGGATCATGCAAGACACTGAGCTTCTGACTTGACAGCAGATGCGAAGATGCTGTGCGTACACGTGCAGAACATCGATTGAAGCAAGCTCCACACCACTTACATGCCCAAGGGGTTTTGGATTTCAGACCCTAGCCCCTGAGCCTAAGCCTGCAATGAAGTGCGAGCTCCTATGAGCAAGGTTGGGGGCCTGGTGCCAGTGCTGGCACGCCAGGCGAGCCCGGAGGCACTGCGGCACGGTGCTGGTCAGCCAACTGTGTCCTTGCCCACTGACAGCGTCGACGTGCGATGGCTGCGATGGGAACGTTTGTGAGCAATTTTCAAGGATGCCAGCGCCACGGCTCGCGTCGACCTTTTGGGCTTGGTCCACTTCCTGGTGAACGAAGAGGCCACATGAGGTACTCAAACACGAATGTGCCTTCAGTGTTTTTTTTTCCGAGTTTTCATGTTCCACGATCTTGAACTTGTGACTTCGATTCATAGTGCATGTCGTGCAGTTTGGTGCATCAGCGAGAATGCAACATGATCTAAGAAGAGGCGTGCATATGCCGTCAGTTAATGTCATGTACAATGACAGTGCGAGCAACTGAAGTGTCTAGCCGTCTGGGCAAGAAAGTTCTGCATGCAAGCATCTGCACAAAGCACCATCAAGTGCGATGAGCTTTCGTAGTATGCCAGATCTTTGCCCTCATGTTAATGCATCGGCACAGCCCGAGTTCCCGACAGGCTGAAATTTCGAATGCATTTCCGCAGGACGAAGCTCTGGCTAGCGCCCTCAAAGCACATGCTCTACCGTTGCTCGACGGCCGGCAGCTCTGCATGGAAGTCGAACCTCCAGCCATTTTGGTGGATTTGCAACCTCAGGCGTCTTGCTGCCAAACTGCTCTTGGAGGCTGTGGGTAATTGCGGGGCGTGTGTGAGGAACGTCGGCTCTGGTTTTGATGCTGATTTGAGACCTTATGTCAATAAGGCCTGGACAGTCCAACGGTAAAATTCGAAGAGGTGCCATGGTGAGGCGCTCAGGCAGAGCTTGCAGTTGACGGCAGATGCCGGCAAGTTCTTAGGTTTGTGTCCATTCACTTCTCCGACGCCATCTTGTGCCTTCTGCAGTTCTCAACGAGGCGCATGCTGCAGGCCGTTTCTCCTGGCCATGGGCCCTCGCACCAGGTCTTCGTTGACTTGATGCCAATCCTCAAGGGCTGCCTTGACGACAGCTGGCGCTTGACTCAAAGGGAAGTTGGTAAGGCTGTAAGTGTTGCTACCAGCCTTTGCAGCCAGGTCGCCAGACAACCGCATGATCGCCTGCCTGGTGCTCTCGTGCACCCTTGCAGACTTGCAGGCCGAAACCTGAATCTCGGTCTCGTCTGGCCCGAGTTACCAGAACGATTGGTCACAGAGGCTTTCCCAAGAATGTCTAGAGTCTAGACGTGTCTCCACATGTCCTCAAAACCGCGACTTTAACCAGCGCTGCCCGAGCGCACACGCGCCCCGCACCCTCAACCTCCGAGTTTCAGGCCGAGATCAACGGAGAGCAACTCCGAGAGGCGCGGGCACGGGTGAGGAGGGATGTCAGAATCAAGGAATCGAGTGACTATGACTGGACACTACTCGTGCTAGGTAAGTTGACCTAGATGTTAGCAATCCTGCTGGGCTATGTGTTTGGGTTTGGAGGTCCTTTGGTTGTGCTGCTGACTGTGTTCCAGAGCGAGAGCATTTCTGTTTTCGAAAAGGTCTACCCAGAACTGCTGAAGCGGCTGGATGACTCGAACGACAAGATCCGGGTTGCAGTGTGCGAGGCATCTACTTGGTTTCAGCAGTTGTGGCAGCTGCTGCTGCTGCTGCAGCAGGCGCTGGACGTATTCTTCAAATGCCTTCCACAAAATTGGAGCCGCACTTTGTACGAGTGCCCTACTGTACTTACAACGCGGCTTCGTCCTCACGCTTGCAGTGCAGAAACTTTGCAGGTACATCCTCCGCAATCTCTTCGTTCACCTGGATGATCCTAACCCAGAGGCCATTTTTAGACACCTGGCGATGAGCCTCGGCTTGGCTGAGACGGTTGATTCATCCCGCTGCCGCAGATTCAGCAGGGCATCTATGCGGTGCTTCAGGCAGCTGCTCCCCAGGCATTGCTTCATCTTGAAAATCCGTTATCGCAGTGCTTCTAGAGGTGTCCCGTCCCGCAGGATACGGCAACGTTCCTTAAGGAGGCTCAAACCGCTTCTGCGAAAAGTGCGCACCCGCGCCTGTGGGACTCCTGGCGAAGGACATCGGCCGAGTTTGCGGCCTAACCGTGCCTGCTGACAAGGTGTGAGGAGCTGGTCCGATTGGCCGAGGGGTTCAAGCCGGGTGAGGCTGGGTGTCCACACCAGGCTGAAAGGGTGCAGGTGTTGTGGAATGCTGTCAGGTTGCCAACTGACTTCTAGCGGCTGCATGGCTTCGTCGCATTTTGCTGCAAGTTTGCGTGATCGGCAAGAAGACCTTGCCTGTGCATGTTAGTGTCAGATGGACGAGTGCCACATATGGCAGTCCTCGAGGCGGTCATTTCTTGACACAAAGCCCCCCTCCTAGAAATGACCGCCGGCTATTTCATCACCGTTGTCACCTGCATGCTTGCTATGCTAAAAGACCGATGTAGGCCTCAACTTTAGCAAGCCGAACCCTCCCTCCCTCCCTCCCTCCAGTGGTGCACTTTCCAAAACGCGATTGGCTCGAAGGCTTGGCTCCTGAGCCTTTTTCGATACCGAGAATGCAGGTCACAATGCCTCTCGTGCTGCAAGCAGACGCGGCTTTGCATGAGAACTTCTGGTTGTATACTGTTGTTGTTGATGCACAACTTTCCATGGAGCCGGGTTTCTGTTCCTGCGGTGACGGCGCAAAGCCTCTGCTCAGGATGCTGGGGTTATTGGCGGTGTCGGTACTTGGCCGAAACTGCCCCCAGGACGGTGCAACAAATGAGGGGAAAGCCGTGGTTCATTGTGGGACTACGACGGCGTTAGGAGCTTCATGCGGTCTTCGCAGACATGCACGATGGTGACAAGAAGCAGGCCGTTCCTTCGGCCCGAGCTGCTAGCTGCCAGCTGCCAGCTGCTGCTAGCTGTTAGGTGACGATCGCTGGGACTTCCCTGACCATCAAGCCCAGTGGAAACTCACAGTCCTGGGTCGTGACTCTCGTCAGATTCGAGCTTTCAGTGCCTCACCCTGGTGACGTCACAAGCTGGCCAGTCACAGCGACGCCCCGAGGAAAGCTGAGCTGGACACCGAGTCCTGCCAGGCGACGATCGACTTCAACGTCCCCGGACCCTCGGCCTCTGAACGACCGAAGGTACAGACAGGCTGTGTAGAACCGCAGGAAACGTAGCACCTGCACCGCGGGCTTGGGAGCAATATGTCTTAACATGCAAATATGCCTACTCTGCTTGGATGTGAAGACTCCCACAAATATCGACTGTGTCACACAACCTAAGGAAAGCCAAATCCACCTCCCGTGAATTTGTTGATGACGCTTTGGCTTTCGACTCAGACAGCCATTTCTCGCGAGCATCCCTGTCACGAGCAGAGCCAGACTGCCGGCACGCTGTTTCAGGCTAGCCACGAGTGACGAAGCCTCCGCCGGACAAGCGAAAGCAACCTTCGAGTTTACAGATCCCAGTGGCAAGCAAGGGCCCCAGACCTGTCGGGTCGAGCGCAGTGGCCCCCGGCCGAACAACGACCAGGCTGGCTTCGCCGCACATGCCGCTGAACTCTTGGCTTTCCTTGGCTACGCCACAGGTCGCCCCGGTCTCAGAGGTCTTGGATGGTCTTTGAGCGGTGCTGGATGGTACGGGCATTGTCGTCAGAACTGGGGATCACTGAGCGCGGCCACCTGACAGCCAGCCAGCATGTTCCGTCCACGGCTGCCCAAAACACCTGCAACAAGAAATGAGGAAAAGCTAAAATGCTAAAACATCTCCGAGCAACTCTACAGGGGGTCCCTGTTAACGCTCTTTTGCCTTGTAACACGATGTGGAATGCCTAAATTGATACCCAAGCTTCAAGACCTGTGCATGCTGCTACTATACTACAACTGCTTCTACCGTTAATACCAAGACAACAACTACTACTGACTACTACTACTACTACGACGACGACGACGACGACGACCACGAGGACGACGACGACGACGACGACGACGACGGCTACGACGACGACGACGACGAGGACGACGACGACGACGACGACGGCTACGACGACTACGACGACTACGACGACTACTACGACTACTACGACTACTACGACTACCACGACTATTACGACGACGACTACTACTACCACTACAACAACAACTACTACAACTACTACTACCACTACTACTACTACTACTACTACTACTACTGCTACTACTACTACTACTACCACTGCTACTACTGGTACTACTGCTACTACTGCTACAACTGCTACAACTACTGCTACAACTACTGCTACTACTGCTACTACTGCTACTACTGCTACTACTGCTACTGCTACTGCTGCTGCTACTGCTACTGCTACTGCTGCTACTACTACTACTACTCCTACTCCTACTCCTACTCCTACTACTGCTATTACTACTACTACTACTGCTACTCCTACTACTACTACTACTGCTGCTACTGCTACTACTGCTACTACTGCTACTACTACTACTGCTGCTACTGCTACTGCTTCTGCTACTGCTACTGGTGCTACTACTACTACTACCTCTTCTCCTGCTCCTACCACTACCACTACCACTGCCACCGCCACTATACCACTTCCGCTTCCGCTACAACGTGCGACCCGGACCAGGACCAGGACCAGGACCAGCACCAGGACCAGCACCAGCACAAGCACCAGCACCAACCACCAACCCAGCAGCACCAACCCAGCAGCACCAGCCCAACAGCACCAGCAGCACCAGCAGCACCAGCAGCACCAGCAGCACCAGCAGCACCAGCAGCANACCAGCACCACCAGCACCACCAGCACCACCAGCACCAACAGCACCCCACCAGCACCGCCAGCACCGCAGCACCGCCAGCACCAAGCGACGATGACAAGGATGTCGACGACCTACACCTATACGAACCGATTGGCTAAACAACGCGACATGACGAGATGGAGGGCCGACCGAAAGGTTGTCTAAGGCTGCCCGTTCCGCAGATTGAAACACTCCCTTGTGGTTTTGTGTTGTCCTGCCACTGCAGAGTACTAAGGTCAAGGCAATCTCCTGCCCAGAGCCATGGACCAACTTCGGGATTGGGGTCGGGGACGTCCTGACAATTCTTGGAGTTTGACAGCAGGTGAGTTCACCTCATGACATCTTCGTGCAAAGAGCCATATCCGTTTCTAGTTGGACTATCTTGTATTGGCGCATTTTGCGAGAGCCTCTCGAGGGGTAAAGGTCTGCTGATTTTGCAAGGAGAGCGATGAATCGTTGTGCTGCCAGCCCTTTGGCCATGTAACACAAAACTGCAAGCCTCATCAGCAATGATGGAATGGGCTTAGGCTTGACTTCGCCTGCTGCTTCCGCAGATGTTGTCGTTTATTCAGGAGAGCCTGAAGGCAGTCTATGCAGACATGCACGACGGTGACAAGAAGGCAGTTCTCACTTTGTCAAGGCAGAAAGAGATGCCAGCCCAGTCCAGGCCGTGGACATCAGTCAAGGCAAGATGACCATCCGACCTAGTGGAAACAATCAGACATGGGCCGGAGCCTTGAGAGAGTGCAGTCGCTCCAAGTCAGAGGTGGTCCTGAAGGCTTGCTGGATGCCTCTGCACGCCTCCTGATGTGTGGTGTAGTGTGCAAGCGGAAGGTTGTTACGGCCGATTTGGACGACCGTTGCACTGCCGAAGTGGACTTCAACGTGCCAGGCTCCTGCGTTTAAGTTGAGCCGCTGTTCCGCTCGAAGACCAAAGGGAAATGCTGAACAGCTCTCATGTGACTAGTGCGACATTCAGCTCGCCCTCTGTGCCTTGCTGAAATATCGGACCCAGTCCCACGTTTTGACCCAGGCACAGCTGTTGTGGTCGAATAAGTTTTTCACCTTGGACGACACAGGTCATTCAAAAGTCACGTCAGCATTGAAAGAAGGTTGATTGTGACTGCCCTTGCTGAATGTCCTTTCCTTCAGGCGACGGAATGCATGGGTTGTCAGGAGTGCGTCCCGCCTGCAAAATTGCACTTTTGCCTGCGAGCCCCACTCTTACCTACACAGGGTTGCTATGGTCTGCCACCTCGCTCTGAGGTAGGTGTCCTTGCGTGTTGCAGCCAACAGTCATGCCGTCGTTTACTGAAGCTGAACAAAATGGCGCCAGGCGACCGATCCTCGTTAGTCGTCGATTCGAATGACTTGCCGTCAACCAAATGATAAGAGGAACTGGCCTTGACCTTTCGCACTCTCCGGCCTCTCGGGGGCATCTTGACAGGAGACATGAACCAAGTGAAGAGGCTACCCTCGGCCACCTCATAATGACCGGTGCCTTTCAGTCCTTACAATACACGTATCCCTTTCCTGTGAATTTGCATTCTTCCAATCCACCTGGCACGAAGTGTATGGATTTTGGATGCACACATGCTTCCGCGGATTTGACGGCAATCTGTCACAGGGTCCATCCTCATGGCTCGGTCACTTGTCGACCTGTTGGTAATTTCTCGTGATTTGCTTTGCTGATCTGGGCTCCTGCTCTTCAACGTCGTTTGTCCTGCTCTTCGTGCCTGAGCCTGCCTGGTACAGAGGACGATGCGCTCGCGCAGTGACATGTGTATACACGGTTTGATTGCCACCCTTGCTTGCTAAGAGTGCCATGAGACCCAACACCGGCCGAAAAGCGCAAATTGAAGACAGCTTTCGTGGGTGAAAGCTAGGGCTGCGCAAGTGCACTGTGCACACAGAGCACCAGTGCCTCTCGTCCGTGTAAACTTGTTTGAGGCATGTGTTTATCAGCACTTTGTTTGCCATGTCACATGTTTCTAGAGCCCCTGCCGTTTTGCACCGTTTCTTGCTGTGAAATCTTCGATTTTTTCAGTGGCCTTGAGCCCTGTGTTTGGAGCTCTGGTCGGCAACATTGTTCACGCTGCGGACCTTGTTTGACTCGTGACAACACTCGAAGAGAGGGGATGATGAATATTCAACTTACTGTTCTCGTCTGTCATCCAATGCAGAGACATCACAAGGGACATCGTGCATCCCGCAACTGCGTGGGGCCTATTCCGGAACAGGGCAATGGTGGAAGCTGTCTGATTGGACAGTAGTGCTGCGGTCATGGGGATTACCGGGGCAGTTGTCTGATTGTGTTTCGAAGCTCTAGACATTTTACATCATTTTACTACTCATGCCACAGTTGGCCTGCCTGTCTATTTGCACAGCTTTTGTTGCTGGTGTCGCGCAGTCCCAGCCCCATATAGTGACTAGTTGCGCTGGCGCAACACTGCCTCCAACCACCGCAAGCTGTTGTGCAGCTGGAGGCAAACCCTCTCCGCCGCCTGTGCCTTTGCAGCTAAAGCTCTGGCACCTTCAATCCAGCATCCCGTCTCGAGCAGATGTCTTGCCCAGAAGTGGCTTGGTGCTGTGGGGGCTTGCAGAGTGACTGGCCGAAAGTGACATGCGTGCATAGTGCTGTGTTCTTGGAATTGTGCCATTGCAGTGCATTTGCTGGTGATTGCACTTCTCTATATCTCGTCACCCGAGGCAGCTGCCAGAAAACATCCTTCGAGTTTTCGGATCCCAGCGGGACGCTTGCACCACCGGGCATTCCTTTGAACGCCTGGTTGGAAATTCCTTCCAGGCAGAGTGCACTTCTTTTTTAGTCGGGAACCGGCGCCGAAGTGCAGCTGTCGGAAATGTCTCCGGATCGTGGCACTTGGCCATGAGCACTTGATGGCTCCCGCAACAGTCCTGGACAACGGAGATAAATCACAGCAAAAAAGGTTGTTCTGCTTTGCTTAACAGGAAGGGAGTGGAGTTAAACGAATCTGGATTGATACTTGCAGTGCCACTTGTTTCCTGCAATGTCCGACACGGCAGTCTGCCAACATGGAATGGTTTAAACCTCAAGCTTGTTTTGGCGCTCTCGGGATAGGTGGTACCGCCACAATACAGTCGCCTACTGAGGGGGCGGTTTTGAGGAATGGGATGACCGGAATCGCCGAATGAGGGGGCGAGTTGAAAACTCGCGATCAACCGCCACCTAATGAAGGGGGTGGGGGCTCAAATCAACCCCCATCGCACAATGACAGACGCAAATTATAATGCGATAAGTAGCGCGGGGTTCTACCCCCCCTCGCTTGCAAAGAAGCCCCGGCACAGTCCTAAGGCTGACATCGCCTGATGAGAGAGCATTTTAAAGTCGAAGGAGATGTGATTCACCGCCATCGCCTGGTGAAGAGGTGAGTTTTAGAAATGTGATCAGCGGCCGTGACGGAAATGTGAGCAACCGTCATCGCCCAATCGGGGCGGCGGAACGGTGACACCGCCCCAGAAATCATTCCCCGTAGTTTTTTGGAAGGCGCCAAACGAACACAGCAACTTCATTAAGGGACCACATGGACGAGCCCGGGAGGCCGGATTGGCCCTGCTTGGACTTTGGGCATGTCTTGCGTAGCCCAAAATGGTAGCACTTTCAATGACTCGGCCTCCATGACGCGATCGAAATCTGGAGCTGCTGGACAATTTCTTTTTGCCGGCTGGAAGGCCGGAAATTTGGTTGAATGGGTAGAAATAACGTTTGTTTGATTCTGATCTTTTTGGGCGAGTTTCCTGTGTCTTTTGCCACCGACTAGTCACAAAAGGATACAGGAGTTGACACGGAGGGCTCGACACCCATGCTGTCACTGTGGTGGACTCCAGGCCTGCATGCGCGTCAGATCGCGCGTGGATGCCGAATCAAAATTGGGGGAATGGCGACACTGCTGACTTGACATTCTGCCCATGGCATAGGCGAGGCTAGGAGGACAGAGCAACTGCACTCAGGCCAATACTTGATTCTTCTGGCCCAGTTCACCGAGGGGTAGTCGGGTAGTGGTTTAGCAAGAGAAGCGCAAGCGAAGAAACAGGTTTAGGGCTTCGACATTGCAGGCATCTTCAGTCTAGCGAACCAACGCCTTGGAGCCCACCTAGTTGTGAGGGCAAAGGGCAGCCGAATGGCAGAATTATGTACAACACACACAAAGAAATCACACACAAAAGTCAAGCCTTGTGGCGATGCCTGGTGCATGCCGTGCCGGCTAAGCCGCAGCATGCGAAGGCCGGAAGATCTGGTTCGAGATTTGATGGTACCAATCGGAGCATGCATGCAGCCTCTTCTTTCTCGATGGGCAGGCTTTGGAGCTGTTGGACGCTTTTGGCTTTATGTGCTGCCGAAGAACAGAGGCGAGTTGAGATTGTTCCGTTCCAGCTGCAAACACGGCACTCCTTATCGGAGAGAGCCCAGCACTTCCTTGATGTTTAGTCAGATCTGATTGGTGAACGGCCGTGCCTTGTGCCCTTAGGCAGCTAGCCACACGACTGGCGCCGAATCTGGCTCTCGGGCAGAAAGTTGACTTATCATCGACGGCCCAGTGGCTTCTGCTGCAATCGAGGAGTCGGAGCTCATTGCATGCGGTTGTTTGCATCATCGTGTATGATTTGCATCTAATGACCCTACCGCAGTCTTGCAGAGACTCTCTTCAACATAAGGTTCGTGTCCGACGATGGGACAGAGACCTGGACTGGTGACGGCTTCCGTGCCACGGATGGGGACTTCGGCACTGCTTTTTTCTTCGGCCTGGGCTGCGCAGAAACTCAGGCACAAGCCAGCGCAACCTCACCCAGTCCTGTCAGGTGAAGAGACTCAATCAAGGATTGAACACGGGTGGATAACACCTGCGCTCAAACGGGTCATGACTGCATAGGCTTGGAACGGTTTTGTGTTTCGATATGTTTCTGACCCTCATCGATGCGTACAGTTTCCGATGGTGTTGTCGGCTTTCCGCTACCTGTGTGTTGCTGTTGTTTTGACTTCGTTTTGTGGTTGTTTTGATTTTCCGTTGGCGTGTCGCCTACTAAGTTCTTCCCTTTGCCGCATCTTGTAGTTTGCCTTGTTGCTTCCATTGCTTGCTTTGAACTTTCCACGGTCCTTCCAATTCTAACGCTACGCCGCCCGCCTCGGCTTGCTGGAAACCAGCACGGTGACAGAACTCGAGCGGATATAAGTGGGAGGGAGGGGGGCAAAGGACGGAGGGGGACTAGGACTTTGTCCCGGGAGGGG
>BGNK01004385.1:0-34593 GCA_003297005.1 Symbiodinium sp. clade A Y106
ATGCCCTAAATCCTGCATGACCTCACGGAGATGCAACATTGAAATTAAGGGGCTGCGGGGAAGTGGGTAGCGCGATGTGGAGTATGTAGCATGTTGAACTGTTGTGGGTCATGCAGGATTTTGGGCATCAACAGTATTGATGACCTACCAGTGCCCTCCCCCCCAGTGTATCTTTACAGGCATGCTTCGTGACACGAATGTCCTGAATCTCGTGGTTGACGTGACCGTCTGGTTGAAATGCACTTGAGGAGTATTCGGACCAGCAATACGACCGATCTGTGCGGTCTGGTATCAGTTCAACCATGTTGAATCTCTGACAATGAGGAGGAGCTGGAGGACAAAAGCGGTATGCATTTAAGGCAGCCTCCAAACTCCAAACTCCCACCATCTACCGTGCATCGGCATTGATGCCAATACTGTCGATGTAGCTGTTGTGCAAAGGAGGTGTTTTGTTTCAGCACTCAGCCGTGCTGATGACGATGGCTCCCATCAAGATGAATCCGATGGGGACGATGCCAACTGACAAGAGTGTGGACGACGATGATGGTCATAACTTGGTGATGGTTCTCCTTCTAATGCTGCATGGTGATGGCAATGGTAACGACGAGGGTGATAGTGGGTTTGATGGTGGTGATAATGGGTCAGCTTCATGTGGCGGCCGGCTGTTGGAAGTAGGCATTCCATGCAGTCTGATGTAAATTTGCGAAGGAGACTCACTTCGTCAAAGCACAAACCTGTCATCTGTGACCAAAGCTTGAACATAAATCGAACTCCACCAGCAACAGTTTCTAAGCGGAGGCTTCGACGACCGATGCGCCAACACCGGCCTCAAACCTCCGATTACCCAGCTTGAAACATAAACCCCTTGCAACATCAGACCCAACGTTCAAAACTTACGGTCTCACCTCTGCTCCTCGCCGAGTCTGTGGCAGGCTGCGCCTGAGTTGTCAACTACCACCATCAGTGAGATGAACAACCCTGCAAAGCAGCGGTTTGTGCAAAGCTTGAAAGCAGGAGAGGACCCACACAACAAACATGGACGACTGAACTGAATCGCAATTTGCACTCTGCAGCTTCCAGGTGCCCGCGCACAGTCGTTAATCTGTACAGCCTCAGTTGTGCGACGGCTTCAGGCAAATCAAGGAGGCTTCCATAGTGTTTCCGACCCACCTCTCCTAGCCAGACCATTATTTGTGTCTGGAACGCAAACTCCCTCTGTCTCTCGCATCTATAGGATGCCACAGAAAAACCATGCGCGGATGAACACTTGCGTGATAACACAGACGTATAGATAGGGCACGCACCATAAGCACACTCAGGCAATTCGCCAGAGACAAGCTGTTGCTATTTCATGCCACACTACCACAGCACTGGAAAACTGAAGCTTGATCCTCTAACCTATACATACATGCGCACCTGCCTTGCAATGTGGGTCATGTATCGATTAATGTACGTGCGTCTTGATGCACTTTCGCACCCCACTCGCCCCCACCGAATAGTCCTCCATGGACAGGATCTGTAGTTGATCTGAAGGGTACTTGGTACGCAAAGAACGCAAACAAACCAGGTATTGCGGAGAACACAGATCGAAAGGAAGATGGACAATGGACATGCAGGCAGACACAGTGCATCTGCCGCATCTATTTGACAAGCTGGCTAGGACCCCGGCGGATGTGCACAGAGCTGCCCTGCAAGCTGCAGCAGCGGACAGCCGGGCCCGTGTTGAGCCCTCCTCGGCGCAGCCCATGGTGTTTGTTGGTTGGGCGAGGGTTGGAAATTTTCAATTCGACAGCTTGAGGTATGACTCGGCCAAGTGGAGTCTATGGCGATGTTAAGCTGATCATTCGGGCGTCTAATTCGCCTCGGCCCAAACCGAGGCGGTCAGAGGTTCCTATGCGGATCCCACCTCTTCCCCCCTTCCTCTGTGTGAACCTCTAGATGAGCCCCCCCCCAGCCCAACCCCACCCTCCGCCCCCCCCCACATGCGAGGTTCACGCTTGCATCAGGGGCTGCGCTTTCTCCCTATACACTGCGGATTTAGGGTTTAGGGCTTCGGGTTTAAGCTTTAAGGTTTGGGGTTTAGAGTTTCGGGTTTCAGGCCTATGGGCCTTGGTAGGCTTTCGGGTTGCTGCTTTCCGAAACAATGCACCACAGCCGGGCCGAGGCGGACGACGCGAAGTGTTTAAAATTAGCAATGATATGTTTATAGACATGCATGCATACAAAAGACAATACACATGGAAAAACAAACACATGACTCATTTTACAATGTGTACGTACATACATACATAAGGATTCAGCTAGTTAGTGTGGTATTTGGCTTGCTTGTTTCGCTCAATGCTTGTTCTTTGTTAGTCCTTTTCGTGCGTTCGTTGGTTCGTTCGTTCATGCATTAGTTGGTTGGCTGGCTGGCTGGCTGTCCGGTACGCTGGCCGGCTGGCTAGCTGGCTAGCTCGTTGGTTGGTTGGTTGGTTGATTGGTTGGTTGGTTGATTGGTTGGCTCTAGCCAGCTAGCTGTTACTCAGTCAGGTCGTTAGCTAGCTAGTTGCTTACTTGCTGAGTCAGTGCGTGGGTGAGTGAGTGAGCAAGGGAGGGGTTGACGGAGAGAGCAAGAGAGCAGGGTTGGGTAGCTGGCTTGTTAGTTATTCGGTCAAGAAGTCCCGTTCTGTGTGCAACAATAGGCACAGCACGCACAGGCAAACGGTAAATGTGGGCCACCTGGGATGCTGTTTTCTACGAACGGGATGATTGAATCCGACAGATTCCGAGAGTTTGGCCGAAGTTTGCCTGTGACCGTTATTGAAACACCAGTGGCACCAATCCATTCTTATCTCCTCCGAGGCCCTCAAGCTCCCCCCACCGACAGCATGGCAGGAAGCCACGGAGGTGTCATTCTCAGGCCCGTGCACAGACTTGCAAGGCATGCAGACCCGGACCTGTTAGAGCTGAGGTCTCTTCGGGGCTGTAGCCAAAGCTCTGAAGGCACGGTGTCCTTGCCCAAGGACTCTATTGTGGGCGAAATTTTACGTTGTACATCAGAGAACCTTGGATCGCTTCTTCCTTTGTCCTTCATGGGGAGACTCTGTCAGCAGGGGCAGGCGTCGTACTTGGAGGTGCAATGTCTACATGCCATGCGGATATGGATCTTCGTGGCCTCCCTCGTTCCGTTACTAAACCATAGCAGCGATAAGGTTATCCTAACTCCTGGTCCGACCAACCTACTTACCCACCACACTGCAAAAACCCAAACGGTAAAGCCCAATCCCAAAGCCCCAAAACGAAACAGTTGCCCAGCTCCTTTTGAATGAGGCCCTGGCTAAACTCTCGGCAATCGCCACATTCAGCGAGCTGAGAGAAGGATGCGCCTGTCCATGCCTCAAATCTTTTGGACGGTTGGGGCTTGGCAAAGTTGCGAGGGTTTAGCATCATGGGGGGTTGGGATTCAGCGCTTCAGCAAGGTTTAGCCGGTTCGGCTTGTTCAGGACTGCGTGGCAAACGGTGCAAAGTGCAATCAAGCCCCTCGATGTGCGGCCGTCCTACTCGTCTTGCCGTTGAGAAGGCTAGTTGTTGGGGGTCACATCTCTCCGTCTGGGAAGCAGGGGTGTGCAGACATCACATCATGATCATGTAGCGAAAGACATGGCTGCCTTTATGGCTATTAATGCGATCTGTTCCGGTGGTCGGCCCTTTACCTGTTGCGTGACTGTGATGTTTGCAGGTGGAACGCAACGACCCTGGCTCTCGTGGTTTGCACAAATGAAACCTCGAAGGGCCTTACTTGAGAACTCCTCCGGGGGCACTGCGAGAGACGGCACAAGTCCAGGTAACGTTCGTTCTCACAAACCACCGCCAAGTCCTCGCAGCTTTGCATCCACAAGGTTGCTGAGGGGCGAGTTGCTCTGCCATGCAAAGTATCGCCAAGGGCGGCACAGCATGTTCGTAGATTGCAGCGAGAGTCCTGCGATTGGTTTTGGGCTAACGAATGCATATGCAGCATGCACACCGGAGCCAAAACATTAACACATATCGAGGCCGGTGCAGAGATGCGTTGTAGCACTGCACGCTGACCTTGTAAAAAAGCAGCGCTGCCCCAGCAATCAGTGAGTACCAACGACCAAAGTTTCGGAAGTTAAACTGTTGCGGGGAGCTTTTGCAGTTGCAGGTGCCAGAGCCAAGGCGCCTCACCAGTCTCAAACGGCCACACCGAGATGGATGCGAGGGCAGCGGAGGGAAAAGCATCCCGAACCTTGACGGCAGTGGTGGTGGTGGCCGTCGTCGTAGTAGTAGTAGTAGTTGTTGTTGTTGTGGTAGCTGTATTCGGAGGAGGAGTTGGAGGTTTCTTCCACTCATTCCGTGGAAGTCATGCATTGACTTTCCAGGCGTGGCGTGACTTTTGCGCTGGGGGCTCTTGCCGCTAACATCGCACGTGGCCGTCAATCTCGGATCGGCTAGATATTGGCTTGGTTGCAGGCATTTTCGGACTGTGAGTCGCAGCAGATCGTTGAAGCTTCAGATGCTTCGCGTTCACTGCTGTGAAGGAGGGCCAGCGTGAGAGCAGTATAGTCCTCTTCGGTACAAAGCTCGATGCGGCCGCAATGTTTACTGACTTAAAGAATACTTGCAGAATTGCTGGAACTGGCAATGTCAGCGTTGTGGGGCTTGCTGTGTCGCCAATGGCACTGACTCCGACCACCGGGATTTCTAGTGGTATATCTGAGCACTTTACTACTACTCATAGATCAGCTGGCATCTTCTCACATCAGTTAATTTCCCCCGAACCCTAGGATCCATAAACTGTATCGTCATCAAACTCAAAGCCCTGAGCCCAGGCGCAGACGGATTTCAGTGCGAAGGAGCCCAGGCCACTCCCAGTACCGCCGGCAACACTATGCAGCGCCTGGCCAGCGAAACTCTAAGGGCTCCTTCAGAAGGATTCCTGTAAGGCATACAGTAGTAAGGGTTCCTATGGAGGGTGCTACAAGGTCTTCTGCAGGGGCTACTATTGGAGCTACTATCATATCAGGAGGCTGCGGGAAGTGTTGTAAGAGCATTGGAAAAGCAGCTCGGGGAAGTTGGGGCGCCGGGTAGTTCTGTCTCTTTGTGGTGTAGCGGCTCCAGCAGAGGTTTTTAGGGACTTAAGATTCGGAAGCTTGCTCTCGTGCTCCAGGGCTATGTATCTGCCTCGGAAGTAGGATCGAATTCCGTGGTCACTGAAACTAGGAAGCTTTGGGGACAATGTGCACAGCTTCATCGGCTTCGGGGCACCGGGCTCTAGGCCACGGCTCCCGCCATGAGTCAGCCGCCATCCGCATTTTGGCAGAAGACAGTCGTTTGAAGCAGCTGCGGTCATAACAGGAATTCTTAGCTGAAAACATTGCCGTGATGACTTTGAAGCCCCGAATCATCAAGATCCTACAGTTTCAACTCCAAGGTCACTCTGTTGGTGAGATCTGGAACGGATGATGATAGCAAAAGATGATAGCAAGGTGGCAGTGACAAGACAGCAACATCTGACTACAGTTTCCTCGACTGTGAACGCTGAATAATCCTAACAAGTGTTGTGCGTGTGTGTATATATACATATGTGTGTGTACATATATCTAAGCAGAATTTACTCCAAGCCATCTGAGGGCGCATACCAATCTGCCCTCTGCCAGCTTCTACACATGCTGGCCGTGCATTTGAAGAGGACCCTTGTTAGTTCCATGACCCTACACAACTCTACGTGACAACAACTTTTTCACCTCAGCAGCATGTGCCCGAGGTCCGATAACTTCTACGAGGACAATCTTCCAGGCGGTCCGTGGAAGTTGACAACGAAGTTATGCTTCGAGGCTGTTCGAAGACAGCCTCCACGGACTGCTACCCGGCGCCCAGAGGACAAATGCGTCGCTAAAGCCGAATCTAAGGTTGTCAAACACTCATCAGTCACGGCGATCGCCAAGGAGCTGCAGGCACGGACCCTGAACTAGGCACACACTCCGCAGTGTCGGTCCGTCGCATCTTGTGCGATGCCAAAGCCAGTATGGCGAAACTCATGTGGTGGAACTCATATGACCGCGTTTAAAGCTTCAGCAGATAACCCCGCGAGTGGTCACGCTACAAGAGCCTGGTCCGGGCAGGGAGATTTGACAGATTTCAACATGACAAAAAGTGACAGTTGCGTATTTTATGGTATTTACTTACACAAATAGCAGGTCGCAGGGAATGAAGACATGAGGAGTGACTAATTAGGTTTGGGAGCCCTCCCTGTCCGAAGAAACTGAACTCTTTCCACAAGAACATGGCTCTCAGCGGGTGGCTGCTAGAATCAGGTGCTGTTGCCGATATTTGCGCAGTGCGCTGTATTATAAGGCTATGCGTGCGACCAAGGCTGTAAGTCAGATCTACTGTGTAAGGAGTGGTCCCGACTTCTGGGCAGCATACCTGCAACCTCGCGGATCCGACAGTCGCTTCGGAAAGCTTGGATACTTCTTCCAGAAGAGGTAGCCCAGCCTCGCAGGCGCGAGGATTCTGCAGGCTCCGCTGATCCTGCCTGCTCCCCTCGTTTGCTTGGATAGTACAGTTCTGCTACCTGTAGCTGAAGAGAAGCCCATCTTGATGAAAAGAAGAGCCCCCCAGCTCTGATGACTAGGCACGACACCGGACATGTACCTGCCGGAAAAAAACGACAGCCCATCATCATGCCCAAACTCGGAGCCTCTAAACTGAAGCTTTCGGTTTGAGGGTTCGGCTTGGATGTCCGCGTTTCAGGGAAAGCGCTTTCCCCCCGAGTCGCCGAATTGCAACTGAGCGGCTTGTACATCCGCTCCTGCAGGGGGGCCCACCGGGAATGTAGGGGCCAAAATAGCGTAGGGAGAAGGGGCCGGTTATACTACGATTCAATTTCAAGGAGTCTTCAAAATAGTATTTGTAATTATTTAAGCCCCTATAGTACGTGGAACAATCGGAGTGTCGGATGGAAGCGAAGGCTTTCTGGGTGTGGGTGAAGGCTCTCTGAATGGCTCTTCCCTCATTAATAAACTAAGGCCACCAGAGCCGTTCAGATCGCGAAAGTCCGATACCAAGCACCTAAGGGTCGTGGTCGAGGCGGTCCTTGCGCAAAGGATCGTTGTGCAGGCCGTTCCAGAAGTTCATGCCCACCTGCTAGCTTCGGGGCATGCATGAAACATGTCCTGCATGACTTCCTAAACCCAGCAACGCCTCAGCACCTCGCAGCCATCAAAGGACCCCCTGCCCGCTGGGATAGTAGGACATCTCCGCAGCATGTCAAGTGCCCGAAGCTCCCCCGGCCAAAGCTTCTTCTTGATCTCCCTCGTCATCGTCATACTCGTCAATATCCTACTCCTACTCCTCAGCGTCATCTGCGAATAAAACACAATTTTGGAGTTTCCGAAAATACAGTAGGGGACCTTAATATAGTACCTAAATCGTAGGATCCTACTTAGAAGGACCCCAAAAGTAGGGTAGCCCTAATTTTCGGAAACTCCCATTTCCTGGGCTCCCCGGCTCCCCGGTCCGTGGCCGGATCCCACTCCAAGTTCCCGGCGGCGCACCAGTCTTGGAGGCTCTGCCTAAACGGCCAGCAAAAAGCCCGAATAGCAAAAACAGCTCACGGCTCCCGGGGTGCTCCTGCTGTTGTTCTTGTTGCTCCTGACGGCATTGTTGCAGCTACCTGTATTGTTGTTGATGATGATGTTGTTGTTGTTGGTGGTGGCGCTGCTGGTGCTGGTGCTGGTGCTGGTGCTGCTGCTGGTGNGGCGGTGGTGGTGGTGGGGGTGCGGGTGGTGGTGGCGGCGGCTGGTGGTGGTGGTCGTTCTGCTGCTCCTGCTGCTGCTGCCGTTGCTGCTGCTGTCGTCGTCGTCGTCGTTGCTGGTGGTTGTGGTGCTGTTGCGGCTGTTTTGTTGTTGTGATTGTGGCTGTTGTTTTGACTCCGATGTTCGGGTTGATGTTATTGATCTTGCTGTACCCGTCGCTTGTGCGGTTGGCCTTGCTGGTGGTGTTGTTGCTGTTGTTAACGGTAGCGAACGGCGGTGAAGCCATACAGTCATACCTGCATCCAAAAGGTTGCAAACTGCGAGAAGGCCAAAAAAGATCGGGCTATAAGTAAGCCTGCGAAGGCGAGTATGTTGGCTTTGCGGCCACAACACGATGCATTTCGCCCGCTCAGCTCATCCAGCGTGACAGTCCCTGGCATCCGGCAGAGGAGTTGCATGAGCGACCAGAATCAGCCAGTGATTGGACAGAATACAAACAATAGACGATCTGAAAACCCAAATCTGCACAAGTATAGCTTGGCCCGCAAGGGAGTGCAAGATGCTGTAAGCGTCCCGCTGGGCCTGCATCCTCGACATGGAAGGTGCAGTTGTCTGTGCCGGTCGGCTCATCGCACAGCCCGCCAGGGTACTGCGCAAGACACCTTATACAGTACTGAGCAGATGTAGGAGCTGGCAACGGCTGCAGAGCTCAGCCCTCAGCTCACTTGGCAGTCGCCTCATCTTCGAATTAAGGCCTTTTGCAAGAAGGGCATCTCACGGAAAGTTTTCGTCCCAACTTCCAAAGACAAGCAAAACCATCAGACCAAAGCTGGGGTCAGGCACTCTTCCGTCTTGGCCCCGGCAGCGCTGAGCGGGCAGGGCCCCGGGAAGGAGTAGTGCAATGAGTCGCTCGAGCAGTCTTCCTTCAGGTAGCCTTAGTTGTAAAGACGCAGCAAAGTCCAAGATGATGTGGCTGAAACTGAAACTGAATGTGACTGACGAACAGAAAACACTGAGACGACGCAGGACGCAACGCAACGACGACAAGCAAACAACAGAAGCAACAACAGAAGCAGCATCAACAACAGCAACTACGCTGACGACGACGACGCCGACGACGACGATGACAGCAACCACTACAGCAGCAACAACAACAAGCACCACAACCACCAACACCAACTCGACCACCACAACAACCACAACGACACCGACACCAACACCAGCACCCCCAACGCCACCACCGCCACCGCCGCCGCCGCCNCCGAGGCAACAGCAGCAGCAGCAGCAGCAGCGAGGAGCACCACCAACAACAACAACACCGCCACCGCCACCGCCACCAGCACCAGCACCAGCACCAACATGAGCACCAGCAGCAGCAGCAGCAGCACCACCATCACCACACTAGTGGTGGTGGTTGTTGTGGTTGTTGTTGTCGTAGTAGTAGTAGTAGTAGCAGTAGTAGTACTAGTAGTACTAGTAGTACTAGTAGTACTAGTAGTACTGGTAGTACTAGTAGCAGTGGCAGTGGTAGCAATGGTAGCAGTGGTAGTAGTGGTAGTCTACTAGTACTAGTACTGGTACTTGTACTTGTACTGGTACTGGTACTCGTACTAGTACTACTACTTTACAGCTACGCCTTCTTCTATTGCTACTTCAACTACAACTACAGCAGCAACTACTATAACTACGGTTGATGGACAAAATCCTGCATGACCCATAATAAGGAATATACCATAATTCCCATAGTTTAGGGTCCTTAAGGTAATGCAGGATTTTGTCCATCAACCGTACTACTACGACGACAGCAACCACAACAACTACAACAACTACTACTGCTGACTACAACTACTGCTACTACTGCCACCACTACTACCACCACCACCACCACCATGACGTCTACTACGACGAGTAGAAGAACAAGAGGATAGTCATAACAATGACCAGTCACGTGTGCATGTTATGTAAGTGTGGTCTGCATGCCCGCTTTTGTGAATTATGTGTTCGAAAACGATGTCGTTGACAATTGTGATGACAGGCGACTCCGAGTCTGTTGCTGCTACGATGGTTGTGCCAGGTCTGCCTCGTGTTGCTGCTTTGCTGCAAGACAACGCTCACGTGTGTTGAACATGACGTCTTGAACCAGAGTATCTGTTTTGGTGCGCATGCGACAAGACAGTCTGAGTCGAGTGTGCCCCTGCCCCTGCCTTAAGTTCAATTGGCCCGCTTGTGCATGAGAGGATACCGCGACTCAGGTCACAGCCAGCGAAAACTTTCGCGTCACGCCACGTCGTTCAGTGTGATAATCACGCCCATCGGACTTCAAGACACAACGGACATGCGCTTGAGCAAGTGCCTGTCGTGACGCACTGCAATCCGCAGAGGCCCGAAAGAGGTGACGGTAGCACCCCTTTAAATGCTACTGCAGTGCATGCTGGAGCAAGCACACGTTTTCGGCCGAGAGACATGGCTGCCCTCTCTCTTGTACGAGGCAGCCAACGGCATAGCCTTGCGACGGTGGAGCGCATGGGCTCGCATGACATGCTGAAGCTCTGATCGTGCTTCGCTGTCCGGACAAAAAGCTATTAATTTCGCGAATCAGATTTTGATGCCGCCTCGTGTTTTCACAGCTACTCGCTACAGTACGTAGGTCAAGCCTCCTCACCTTAACCATAAACCACCTCAAGTTTTTCTCGCAAGATCCGAACGAGCAACTCTACTGCCGGAGGCTGTCGAATCGAGCTCGCTAGGGCCGACAGTACGTGTTGATAGTCTAGCCTGGGCTGGGCTCATGGAGCTTAGTGGCACATCAACTTACCGTCTGACTGTTGAAGACGTTCTGTCGCCTCTCGATTGGAAGCTCTGCTCGCAGCTTGGAGAGATGCACTGCTGATTCCTGCTGTCGCGTTTTAGGGTTTAGTGTTTAGGTAGGGTTTAGGGTTTAGGGGCTGTGAGAGCGTCGGGAGAGTAAGGGAAGGCAGGGATCCGTGGCAGATGTGTGCAGCTAGGAAGCGCAAAACACCTAACCGATTGTAACTTCAGAAATCTGTCGAAAAGGCACTTGCAGCCATAACATTGCAGTACTGGAGTTCATGTTGAAGATCATGCCTGTTTAGACGTTGCAGCTGGCAACAGCATTCAACGTCGTGCACGAACATGCTTATTAGTCGTAACATGAGGACACCACCATTCCGGGTTAGATCAATGCAATGTTACAACACTGCAACCTTGCCTTGCTCCGCCAACACACGATGTGAGCGTCCTCGTTTGTTTCTGAGGAAGTGGGCGCGAACGGCTTCATTGAAGCATTGCCGGCAGCAAGTCACTAAGTTTACAACTGCGCCGCGCTTGCCGGCGGAAGAACGCCAGTCTCCCATAGTCTCCCAGGGAAGAGCATTGGAAGGAAGATCAAGGGCTAAAGGACACGACACCAGGCTATTCTTCTTAGCATGTAATGTACTTGTACCACTGACTAGCGGGGGCGAGAGCAACGTCGAAAGAACGGCAAATAGGCTTGCCGAGCAGCAGCATTAGAACTGCCGGTTTGATAACGAAGCTGCTTTGCAGCGGCCTCTGCTTAGCAAAGGAGGAAAACGAAGCCTTACATTCCTGTATAGTTCCTGGCTCAAGGACAACGGCTCGCCTAGATGGTCATTAAGTGCGTGCTGCTTCGGCCAAACACCGGCAATCGGCCATCGTGGTCGAGCTTGGAGTCCTTGTCGAACATCTTATGCAACATCGGCAAATACCCCTCGAACAGCTCTACCATCTCATCGATGTCTTCTGTGCGATACCAATTATAGCTTGGAAAATATTTCTCCGTATCAGTCTGCACCAGCTGCAGGGTCCGGTCTGCCCAAATCACGCTGTTCATATCCCCATCCCGTCTCATCGCCATCAATCGCCAGTAGATACCCAGGAGAACGTCTCGTGTCTTGTGGCGATCGCATTGAACACCCTTCGGGTGCATGCGACTGCAGCAGCTAAAGGTGCCTCCAAGGACGTGGAGGATCGCTTCGTCTGAGATGTCATCCGAGGACTCCCCGGTGCTGTGGATGTCGCACCCGTCACAAACATATGCTGTCCGTTCCGCATCTCCCATGCTGGAAGAGCCTGTTTTGAAGCTAAGCAACTCAAGCCGGCACCACCCACGAGAGCAGTACGAATGCAAATCCAGCAGCGCACCAGTGTCGGAGTGCCTGCATCTGGGGGCCACCGACACGAGTGATGAGCACAACGATGCGTAGACCGACAAGGAGTTGATCGCTGCCTGCTGTTGGAAGGGGTTTGCCTGAGGAATCGATGTGTAATCCACCCAAATATATCCGCACTTTAGGCCTTTCTCTTCCAACTTGTTTACGGCCACAAGGATGGCTTGGTAGTGGACGTTCTCCGGGTCAGGATGCTCGAAGCCGGCCCACTGGTGGCTTATGAAAAGCACACCCGAAAGTATAGACACGTCGACGACATCTTCCTCGGTCGAAGTGCCGATGAGAGGTTTAGCTGAATGGGACATCCTATTCGTTACTCACCTACTTGATGAGGATGCGTCAACATAGAAAATCAGCACAGTACTACATCCAAGCTAGAGTCCGGTCGATCGAAACAACAGAGCTTGGCATTATCCCGTGCCTCCTCGTGGCATACCAGACGACCCATGTCTATGAATACGTGCTGCTCCACAAGATACCTCACAGACACTTGGCAGATACAGTTGCAGGAACCTTGCACTTGGCAAGTGAATTCTTTACATGAACACCACGCTTGTGCTGAGGCAGTCCGCTGGCAGAACCCTTGTGATCGCACAGTACAACAATCTCAAGCAGCTGCTAGACATACTGCTGTCCTCAATTTCATTTCGCATTACAAAGTCGGATGCAAGGAACCAACCGATCAAAGCCGATTGCCGTGATGCTAGTCACTGAGTCCAAACCCCTGATCTGTATGGCCTTACACCGAACCACCACAGCAGGTTTGCAGAAAAAATCACTTATTTGGCGTGTGTTGAAGTACGATTCGAGACACTCTCAAGTCACTCGCATTCCTGAGTTTACGAATTTCCTGCTCTTAGTTGTCAAGCTGCATTGGGAATTGGAAGGTGATCAAATTGGCAACGGCGCTGCCGATATTCTCGATCTTCTCGGACTTGAGATATCGTGCCAGTCCCTGCTGCTTCATGGCCTCCTTCCGAAGAGCGAAGATGATGTAGACGCCAAGGAAGACGCCAAGCATCGCTGTTAGTGGCAGAACCAGGAGCAGCTGCCTCCAGAAATCATCCGATACCACCGGCCATCCATCTAGCGGTGCGACCTTTAAGATCCATCGGAAAGCGAACTCTTCGACGGACACATTCACTTGCACTGCATCTGCGAGCGACTCTATACTGGAGGAACGCTGCCATATGCCGCCTTCCTCTGCGAGAGAAGGGTGCGGGCTAGGATCCGACAGCTCGTACGCAAATTCAGATATGCCAGCAACGCCTCCCTGTCCGCCGGTCTCCAGCGAAGACAAAGACGTTGTTTGCAGAAAATCCTCGATGCCGGTTAGCATGATCACAAAACCCCAGAAGTAAGTGGGCTCACCGCTAGGATCGAGAGGGCCCGGAAACGAGCACTCTGTCTCGTCGCGGGTTTCTGGTATAGAGCAAACTCTGGTGTAATTGACACCGTCAGCACCCACGTACGACTCGTCCGGCAAATATTTCGGAGCGAAGCGGGAGAAAATTGGCCGCTGGGCAATGGCAGCTATTCCGCCTTGCACCAGCTTGAGAGGCCCGCTAACCTGGATTGTTCTTGAAAGGATAGACTGGAGAGCGAACTCTCTCCGGTCAGGGTTTAAGAGAAGAGCAAGGCCCAATGCCCCGCGGTTGTCTTGTTTTTCATCCACCAAGGGATAGATCTTCCGGATTGTTCCAAATGGTGCAAGCTGCAAGTTAGAGATGCCTCCGTAAGTTTCAAGAAGTGTCTTCGCCAGCCTGTCAAAATCTTCGGTGCCAGAGCCACATCGATCGATTTGGAGAATGCCGTCAAGTGCTTGAAGGCTACTGACAGAGGTCCGAAGCTGACGGGTAATATCCGCAGCCTGCCTCTCAGCCAAATAGGTAACAGATTGCCGTGCATTCTTGAACAAGGCTGCATCAGATTCGTTGAGGTTGTAGATGCTGACACCAACGATTGCAAGGATAATGGCCATGACGCCCCAGAATTTTCGCCATCGCATCCACAAAGGAATCCGTGTCCGTTTCGGAGCAGAATTGACGGATGACAGGTGACCAACCGTCAAACTGGCCGAGTTGGTTGACTGCCTCTCAAGCAGGTGATGATGATGATGATGATGACGATGATGTTGTTGATGATGATGAGGGTGATGATGAGGGTGGTGATGAAGATGATGATGTTGATGACGACGACGAGGATGATGATGGTGATGACGATGATGGTGATGATGAGTATGATGAATAGTATTGTTATTACTGCTAGTAACATGTTGAATGTGATAGCATGTATGCTGCTGAAACAAGGCTTGTCAGCCTGGACGGCGCAGCTGGAAGTCGACTGGCTCGGACAAGCGGTTGTCTATCCGAGGATCCGGGGCCTACTTCGAAAGGCATGATACAAACTGGTTCTTGAGTCCCGATGTAAACCCTGGACCCAGATAAAGCGCACACACACACACACACACGCATGTATACCCTTGTGGATCTCGCAATCTGACAAACTGTAAAGCACGGGGATCTCACAACGATGCAAAGTAACGGTCGTGCCCATCTCGCCCATGCAATTGCCACGGTCGCCTATACACCCTCTCGCTGGCTCGTGAGTGCGAGTGCCAGCACACGTAATGAATAGTCAGAAGGCCTGGACAAAGCATGAAAATATGCATATATATATATATATATAGAGTTTAAAACCAGTCTAAATCACCCGCTATGCAACTGACGAGTATACATTATACATTCCATGGTTGGGAGTCGGGTGAGGCTTAGGTTTAGCGGGTGGAGCTTTGAGTAGGCTTTGGCTACCTGATAAAGAGCTGCGACGTTGTCGGGTATGAGAGCATCCCATAACACTTCCTGCACTCTGCCAGCAATCACCCTGCAGAATATTTGGACAAGCCCGGCATCACCACCAAGTCGTCATCGAGATCGGCACTGGATCTGGATTGCGATGAGCCATCGAAACTCCGTGACCCTCGAGACGGGGCCAGCGATGCAGTGTCGAAACTGCGGGATCCTCACGTGTTCTTGTGTGAGGTCATGCGGCTGCACAAAGAGTCTGCAATGCCCTGAAGTTTAACCGAGGATCTGGACTGTCCCCTGCGACCAATCGTGGGCGGCTCCCGCACAGTCAAAGAAGAACGCTTCGAAAGCCGCGGCATGAAGTCAGGAAGGAACTGCTGCAGAATTTTGCAGGTTGGGACTAGTAAGTGTTCACTTATTATCGGTCAAGAAGCTCCCTTCCGGAACCTTGTGAGGTTGACCTGTTCAATTTTGACAGCCGTCCTTTTGAGCCGAGCTGATGCAAACACGCCGTGGCAAACTCCGGCACCTGCCAAAAAGAGGGAGAGAGAGAGAGAGAGGGCGAGCGACCTGTCAGCCTGACATTCCCCGAGCAACTGCTGCGAGTGCAGGCATCCTTTGGGCGAGCATTCTTACGACGCAACGCCCCAAGCGAAGCAGATTCGACTTCAAGAATGGGGGGGCGGAGGGCGCAGAAGAGCATAGGGGGGGAGAGAACATCGTTTCACATCGAACTCCTGTAAGCCAGCAGCGGCGCGAACTGCGTCTTGAACGTCCTGCCAACGGCACTTTATCTTTGGGAGAACAAAGCTGAGGTTGTGGGCTTGAAGTCACGAGCAGAAACTCCTGGTCAGAGAAGACTGGGCCGCAGCACAGGAATCTCTTTGCTACTAGTACGGGTGGTCCTGTAAGCTTCTGGAGTGTTCTTCATCGTCACTTTGAGGCGCTTGATCCTGCACAGGGGAACTGCAGCAGACCCCAACATCTCCAAGCCTGAACTCATACGGGGCCTTAAATAATTAGAATTTGGGGTTGGATTTCACTACTCAGCACCGGGACGGTTGAATGATGGCTCAAAGGGGAACTCGTTTCGTAGGTGCTTGGAGCACGTACAGGAGTCTTAGCCGAGAGTGTAACACGTGGAAGGCTCTCGATGACAGTTTCAGTCATCCAGTGCCCAGCATCTCGAACTGTAGCTTTCAAGCCGATGTCCTCGTAGCGCGCTTGCACGGGCAACTGAGTCTAGGGTCCCTTCCAGCAAGAACCTTCTAACAATCTGATGCAACGTCACAGCCGCGGAATGAAGCAAGCTCCCTGAACACGCAGCGCAGACACAAAAATCGCAGACTGAGCTTGCACCCAAATCCTGACATATGCTGCAATCAAACTCTGCCTGGTGATCTCGCCGGTGCGAGGGCAGCCGAGAACCGCAGTTTGAAGATGGTAGAGAATGCCGCCTACAGCTTCGAAGGTTCAAAGCCGGAGAGGGGTGCAGAGCCGGAGTTTGGGGATGACGTGGAGCAAAAGAACGACACGAAGAGGACCTCAGAGTCGCTTCAGACTTCAGACTTCAGCCGGGCCCCCCACTCATGCTCATGGCATCGAAGTTGGAGGTGAGGTTCTCTTCCTCTTTCAGGGCCCTGGCACTGGCACTTGACCAAGTCAGCTGCACGTTCTGTGATTTTCAGTCTCAGATGGTAATCTGGTAACCATGATCATTAGAAGCTCTTGTTTATGATGATTATGACGACTATTGATTAGTTGGATGAACTATGATGAGTATCATCTTAACCGAGGCTGCGCCTGTAGACGTAGAAAGTCTGCAGACGTGGGCCATCGTCGAGCTCGCAGCCCATCGGCCCTGAGACCATCATGAACGGCTTCACTTAGGCTTTGAGTTGGGGTTTAGGGGTATAGGTTGAAGGTTTAGGGTTTAGGGGCATCATGTACGGTTTCACAGCCAGCGCACTCCAGGCCCCAACTCCTGAGACGGGTCTCCAAAACTCCTTCATTATCAGTTCGAGACTCTAGACACCTCGCACATCCCGAAGAAGCTTTGCAAAACAGCCAAGCCGCCGGGCGAGTGGCCTTCCGGACACTCTGATGGCAGCTTGTCCGGACTGCATGCGTGTCAGCAGGCCGGCAGAGGCACCAAATATTACTACAAGGCGCACTATGCAGCACTATAAGGTTTACAATAATAGCTTGCAGAGTTGCAAAGCACTTGCAACTCAGTACAATTGTTCGTAGCTTGCCTTGCACTACCCGACAGCCTGGCCCCTACAACGTCTGTCATTTGAGGAAGCACTCTCACACTCCAGGTTCAACCGGACGGTGCTCCCGTGGCCGTGGGCCAACTGGTTTACATACAGATCCCATGATGAAAGAAACTCTTGCTTGACATCCAAAAGCTCAACAATCTGCTGCAATGGCTCAGATCACATGACTTTGCAGCCCCATCTGCCTCTTCCCAATTGGCTCCGGAAGGGAGGCTGGGCCTTTGAAGCTCGGCTTCACGCAGACGTGGTGCCTGTGTCATGGTCTCCCTGGAGCTCCCCCATTTAGCTTGGAGTCTTGGAGCGATCTCACAAAGAGTTGTGTAGTTCATGTCTTTGGGCCTCTTTATCGTACTGCCCGGCTTGGTGGTTAAGGTCAGCCAAATCCGAACTGTCCAGTCTTGCACCCATTACTTGTGCCAGCTGATTTTTCGCCCAGCGGCTCCCTTGAGGAGTAGTAGACCTGAGTCCAAATTTGGGTTGAGGGTTT
Organism: Symbiodinium sp. clade A Y106; assembly: GCA_003297005.1. Lineage (NCBI taxonomy): Eukaryota > Dinophyceae > Suessiales > Symbiodiniaceae > Symbiodinium > Symbiodinium sp. clade A. The sequence continues at coordinate 17,539 of BGNK01004385.1, forward strand.
AGGGGTGATCGAAACGCGACACGAAGAGTGCCAACCAGCCAGAGCCTTATGTGTGTACTCTATACATCTGCTACAAATATTTTTGGGCATTCCTTTAGACCTGTAGGTATCGAAACGCAAAAGCACCCAGACACCGAACCTCCACCCTAAACCCCAATAACAATTCCTCGACCCCAAGAGGCCCTAAATGCCCGTGAAAACCCTAGAAAGCCCTCTAAGCTTCCTAAACCACATGCCGTGTTTTCCTTGCTTGTCCAATTTCCTCAGGAGAGCTACTTAAAGGTTAATCTATGGAGGCAGTATATAGGGATCATAGCACCGAAGAAAGGTCCCTGTATCTGCTTGACTCCAGGAAGCCACAGCTCGGCACTCGTGGGTGGTGTAGATGTCGCCGTATTTGCAGCAAGCCATCCCCCGACCACACCTGGAGCGAAGCCTAAGGCAGACCCCCGACTTGTAAAGCAAAGACCCTCTACATTCAAAGGGATTGCACAGGGATCTGCCTCATATGATAAGGCCCTTGAAGAGCGGGGGCTTATTAACAAGGGGATCTACATCACAGCCCAGCTGGATGTGCAGCCAGCAGTTGACATGTCAGCGGTCTGAGACCGACACCAATTGCATGGACCGTTGCCTTCGCAGTAGTCAAAGCAATCCTGCGTGCTGCCAGTCTGTCTTCTCAGAATGCATCACACATCAAAGATGCGTTTGAGGTGATGTCCAGGGGTCTTGTCGCTTTGATGTCTTGTGATATCTGCCTCTTCGGGAGTGGGTGAAAGTGTCAAAATGGTCTCAAGCATTCGAACAATATGCGCTTCACAACTCCCAGCGAATCGGCTTGAGATGCTTCTTGCGATTGGCACAGACGCCAAGTCGAAGCACCTCAGCTGTGCCAGCATCGTCGTCATCGTCGTTGTGCCATAGTCGAAGTCGTAGCGGAGCAGCGCTAGCTGTCGAGTCACAGCGGTTTTAGATCGTATTAGCGACCTGTGACGGTCATGACATGACACGGAGGTCGGGTCCTGCCCTTCGTGCTTGACTGGAACGTCATGTACTGGCTTGATGCAGGTGTGATGACCTGGGCCGCTCTCTGCATGAACTGCTGAGAGCCTGCAGTGTTGTGCCTAGATGACGAATTCTGGAGCCTGCAAGTGAGCTTTAGAGTGCCATCTCTATGTTCGTACCGAAACGAAACCCCTCGTTCTAGCCACGATGCATCTCTTTACGCCACTCGCTCCCAAACCCTTATGCTGTCCACCTCCATGTGGCACCCAAGTATGCATATGAACCGCGACAGATGATCTCTCAACCATGTGGGCATCCAGGACCGGTTTTCATGTTCATCTGGACACACAATCTGATCGACTCTTGTAGGTTGGAATTCCGGATGCTTTCTGATGTCCGCTTTGGTACACAGCTCAGAAGTCTCCCAGCAGTCGGGGACAGGATCTAGCAGTCCTGTGCTAGTCAGTTCCCTTACTTCAGGATGAGGGGAGCCCGCGGTTCTTTCGGTTCCTCGTAAATGTCCTTGCTCGGTAGCACAATGAACAAGTCTGTGATGGTAACGATTAGTGTGCTTTCACGTTGGGGCGAGCAACCCAAGTCGAGAGATTCTGAGGCATAGGCGATCTGTGGGCCAGTCGACCACGCCTCTACCTGTGGAAAGGTGTCGTGTGACGAAGGGCACCAGGCATTCCGCAGAAGCCCGGCAGCTATGTGCTGCAGCTGTTTTCATTTTCCGATCGCTACACTCGTGGAACCAATCCAGTGCTAAAGCCCGTATGCAGCGATGACAGTAAACGAATACATACTGGTATTGATAAACACGAAGACAGCGGCATGGTGAGGCATGGTGAGAGGTCGACGAAGGTAGCAACGACGCCGACGAAAACAGCAACTACCCAACAACAGCAGCTACCCACGACCAGCACATCGTCAGCAAGCAGCGACATCGAACCACAACGATTTCTGTTGCCGTTTCGTCGTCGTGAAGTGGTGGTGCCAGTAGGAGGCAGCAGCAGCAGCAGCAGGAGCAGCAGTAGCAGTAGCAGTAGCAGTAGCCGTAGCCGTAGCCGTAGCCGTAGCAGTAGCAGTAGCAGTAGCAGCAGTAGCAGCAGCAGCAGCAGTAGCAGTAGTAGTAGTAGTAGCAGTAGCAGTAGCAGTAGGAGTAGTAGTAGTAGTAGTACTAGTAGTAGTAGTAGTTGTTGTTGTTGTTAGTAGTAGTAGTAGTTAGTAGTAGTACCGGTGCTTGTGCCAGTACATGTTCTAGTTGCTGGGGTGCAGCTGGGAACAGGGGCTGGGGCATGGGCAAGGGCAGGGGTAGTAGTAGTAGCAGGAGTAGTAGGAGTGGAAGGAGTAGTAGGATTATTATTATTAGTAGTAGTAGTAGCAGCAGTAGTAGTAGTAGTCGTTGTAGTAGCAGCAGCTGCCTCGCCTGCAGCAGTGGTCCTCATCGGCAGTACAGTAGCAGAATGTTGCCGGTGCAACTATCAAAGCTGCTGAGCGTCGTAGCTAGCTTACACCGCCAAGCAGCATTCCGGCGGATCCAGCGTGCTGTCCTTTCGGCCTGTCTGCACAGCGTTAACTGCCGCAGCGCACGATTCAAATTCAGACCACGAGCATAGAAGCAGGGGTCCAGCAGCCCATAACCTGCACCCATGCCTCCACAACACTAAACCCCCACTCTAATGAATAGATACGATATAGACACACAGAGATACACACACACATGCTCACACACACACACACTCGCGTCGGCCTCGAAGTGGGACATGCCCCTTTCAAGTATTTTCAAGGAATAGGTCTCCGCCACATTCGGTCCGGGGTGCTCATGCGCAACGTAACACCACAAGGCTTTGTTTGCATTGTACTTATATCTAAGTACTCTAACACTACATGTGATGTCAGGCAACAGCGACTCAGCTATGTTTGCGGTTTTCCTGACGCTCACTGCAAGCACACCAAAAGCCCTGAAGCCAATCCGTGCAACACAACACCTGTTACACTGCAGACAAAGTGAGGAACACTTTCACACGACTTTCAATGTCCAGCACTTCAAAACGGTTTTTGGGTATCCGACAGCAGGCTTGGCCGAAACCGCACCAGGCGCAATCGCCCCCGATCTTGCAACGATCCCAGCAGTCCTGCAGGCGGCCGTGCCGGCGAAGCTCAGGAGCACGAAAGGTTGTCAAATGGTCTGCAAGCCTGTGCATTTCAATTTGCCTGACTAGTGCAGCGCTCATAGGCGAGCAGCTGGACTGCGCTTGCTAATGAAGGGGTGTCGCTCGGCTTAGGTCCTTCTTTCGGAGGTGTTGCAGAGCAAAAGTCTACTTTCGCCCAGTGCAGCCTAGCGCTGGATTAATTGGACATCTGCCGTGTATTGCACATTACCAGCTAATTCCAAGTTGGGCCCGTGACTCAAGTCTGCCGTCGCATCATCGTAGGGTCTTGTTATTGCCAGCAGATGCTTCTGAGTCTAGGCAAACCGATATCTCAATATCCTTGAAGCCTGCCTGAAGCATCCGTCAGTTTGTCCGCTCTGACAGATAGCCCATGGAACAAAAACAGAACGCGCAACGACTACGTGATGAGATCACTGATCGTCATGCATGAATGCAAAGTTCAAGCGCAGCCGAGTCCTGGGCGAAATGGTTTGCTTTGACCTTGACCACTGGCGCGACCTGGCTGGTTTAGTTCAGCCCCGCTAACTTTCGGGCGTGAGGGCTAAGAGTCTACCACTCCTGTTGCTGCTCCTACTACTACGACAATGACCACGACTACGACGACGGCGACGCCTACCACGACGGGGGCGTGCAAGTGCTGTTAGCGACTACTTGTAACTTGCGGCTGCTGCTCCTCCTACTCTTACTATGATTACTAGCTACTAGCTACTGGCTATTAGCTACTGTACTGCTGCTGCTGCTGCTGCTGCTGCTACAGCTACTACTACTACTACTACCACCACTACCACTACTACTACTACTACTACCACCACTACTACTCCCACTACTACTCCTACTACTACTACTACTGCTACTGCTACTGCTACTGCTACTGCTACTACTACTACTACTACTACTGCTACTGCTACTGCTACTGCTACTGCTACTGCTACTGCTCCTGCTCCTACTCCTGCTACTGCTACTGCTACTACTGCTACTGCTACTACTACTACTACTACTACTACTACTACTACTACTACTATGGCGACTGTAGTTACGTTACTGCTGCCAGTTTCACGTGGACGACGACGACAACTGCTTACATCACTGCTGCTGCTGCTGCAGCCACGGAAGGACGACGATGTCAATACCACCACCGCCTCCGCCACGATCACTACCATGTCTGCTCGTTGTAACCATATCGATGACACCGGGAATGATCCAACCATGAGATAAGACCAACAGCATCACTAAGGGACTCCAAAGGCTCGATCCACAGGCTCCGACGCACTCGTGATGGCTGGTCCAGAAGTCCGTGACGTGCGCGCACTCGGGGGGATCGTTGAGGGCCCCCTGTCCGGCAGAACAGGGCTTGTGGTTGACAGGGCCTTGACAGGAGTGTGACCAACCTGACCAACCTCTCACCTCCCTAAAAAAGATGTCCAAAGTGGAGTGATTACATCCCGGCTTCTCATACCCTCCGCTTGGCAGGAAACCACTTATCCTGGCTGGGCTCCAAAAACAACAGAGCAGCTTCTGGAATTCCGTGAAGTCTGTCACGAGCGACTTTTCCTCATGAGCAGACTTTGGCCCAGTCTTCTGCTGGCTGCGGAAGGAACTGTGGTGTCAGAGCAGTCTCGGAGCCCTCCATCAACACGCAGATCCTTGGCTGCCAGGAACAGAGCAACTAGTCACTAGTCACTGCACACTTACTTTACACGTTTTTACATGGTGTTTAGTTGTTTGACGGCTCTCCAACGTTGACAGAAGCAGGGCGTCTTAAGACTAGTGACTATAGTGGTAATCGTGAACTACCACATCACAGACTGTGACGAAGAAAAAGCACGTAAGTTTCACACAAGGCCATGCAACTGACAGAGCGCAGGGAAGAATGCATCTGGGCAAAACCTCGCACCCGGACGAGGAGCGACATACCAAATACCTCGGCAGAACCTCTTCTGGCAACTGGCACAGGCCCTGTGGGGTGAGCGCGGGGTTGCACCCCAGCAGAAGCTGGCGTGCTCCATAGATGGGCTCACACGGCACGAGTGTGCGAGTCGTGCAAGATCGTGCATGGCCTACCTGTGACAATCCACGCGCACCCAAAGGCCATCAACGACCCGCGACTCATCAATGCAGCCGCCCCCAAAATCCCCAACAAGCTGTGTGCTGCCTTTTGGCATGCGTTATTGTGTTTGGCAGTCCAGGGACCCTTGTCGGTTCAGAGCCAGACTTTCCTAGTCCGCTGGACCTCTCGACTCTCTGGACCATCGGGCCAGCGCAGGCAAAAGCTCAGCAAAGTCAAGCCTTTCTGGTCCGAAGCATCCCGATCACATCGTCACATTGGTGGCCAGAATTATCGGCTAAGCGTTGGCCACAGCACATCCAGGGATTTCACTGTAGGAGGCAAACCGGAGGACCTTAGGCTGTCAGCCAAGGAGCGCTGCGCGGTAGAAGCTCGAGGAGCGGCTCCAGGATTCCATGTTGAACGTCGCCTTTCTGGAGCCCGTCCCATAGAGCACACATGAGCACACAGTACGCACATGTCTTAGACATGTCATGCGGCTGTGGCACCCACTGCTGCAGTGTGTTAGATATTCTCGAGTAAAGGGCTGCCTTGCTTTCGGGCCCTGCTTCCGCGGCCTACTCTCTGTTCTTCTTTTGAAATCTTAGGGTCTGCTTGTCGGACTCAGAACTTTGGCGACTGAGTTCAAAACCTAGGCTGCTAGTGGCAGGGCCAAGCTCCCGAGTAGCTCTGGGCTTCCCGGCCATGGCTTCGTGAAGGGCAGTCAAATCCGCCCCCAACCTGATTCGAGCTTCGAAGGGATAGGTAGTCGTTGATGAACCTTGCAACTGTGCCAGAAGGGCCTCGTGTTTGTTTGTTGGAGGCCCCCAGCAAAACCCAGTCTCGAGGAAGATCCCTGATGTGCCGAGAACACCCCTGAGCACCCTACACTGACCATGGTTGCAGCAGGCAGTCGGAACTTGATCCTGGACCTACGCGACTTGCGATCTGGCATCAGCCCAGCGGCAAACCCGACGCCAGCTCGGACGCAGAGGCAAAGAACTGCAGGTGGGGGAACAAGGCGTAGTCGGTTAGTTGAAACCTGAAGATGAAGATATCATCAGCGCAATGACACAACCAAGAGTATAGCAATATAGCCGATAGCAGTGAAAACAACGGACCCCGGCCCAGCAATTGAATCCGCTTACTGCGTAAGACATACTGGCCATTGTGTCCTTTGGGCTTAGGGCGGCAGTGTACAACTAAGCTTGTATCCCTGATACGGCGAAATTCGAGGGACGCACCAACAACCAACGCTGCTTCGACGACTACTCCTGCTTGCAGCTGGGTCGCATGTGCAGGTGTAGAACTAGACCCTGAACATGACTACTACGACTTTACTCCTGGTTGCTCCTACCAGTTGCACGCCCCCCCCCCTACCAACCACCTGGCGCGTCAACCCATCGTCATCGTCATCATCAACGAAAATGACAGCTGCAGAAGATGCAGGGGCTCAGGCCCCCTATCTGTGACAGGTGCAGAAGTTGCCGATGCTCACTTGCCTTAACTGTCGCNTCATCGTCATCATCAACGAAAATGACAGCTGCAGAAGATGCAGGGGCTCAGGCCCCCTATCTGTGACAGGTGCAGAAGTTGCCGATGCTCACTTGCCTTAACTGTCGCAGATGCAGGGGATGAGGCTCCCTATATGTGACAGCTGCATAAGTTCCCGAGGCTCACTTGCCTCAACTGTCACGGCCGGTGAAGTTGCAGAGGCTCAAGCCCCAGAACTGCGACAGCAACTGGAGCTGCAAATTCGACGGGGAAGGAACTGCCAAACCACAGGTGGTCGGATAGTACGAAAACACTGTAAATACCGTGGAACAAGCAGGTGCTGCCAAGAAGGTNCTCCTGCTCCTGCTCCTGCTCCTGCTCCTGCTACTGCTACTGCTACTGCTACTGCTACTGCTACTGCTACTGCTACTGCTCCTGCTGCTGCTGCTGCTGCTACTGCTACTGCTACTGCTGCTACTACTACTACTGCTGCTGCTACTGCTACTACTACTACTACTACTACTACTACTACTACTACTACTACTACTACTACTACTAGTACTATTACTACTACTACTCCTGCCACTACTAATACTAGTAACTAGTAGTAGTAGTAGTAGTAGTAGTAGTAGTAGTAGTAGTAGTAACTTGTCATAATCCCCAACTCTGCAATCACGCGCACAATGCAAAGTCCGCCCTGGTAAAAGTGCACTTCAACGATTGTGCCCTTCCCTGCTGGAGCTCTGGCCGCAGGTTCAAAACACACTCCAATCACCACCTGAGAACTCTTCGCGGCCAGCGATGAAGTCGCCGGCTCCGTAGCTGCCAAGGTGCTGAGGAGCACCAGGGGGCGGTTCTCAAAGCCACAGTGGTAGTGGTAGTGGTGGTAGTAGTGGTGGTGGTGGTGGTGGTAGTGGTGGTAGTAGCAGTAGTAGTAGTAGTAGCAGCCGTAGACGTAGACGTAGTAGTAGTAGTAGTAGCAGCAGCAGTAGTAGTAGTAGTAGTGGTGGTAGTAGTGGTAGTAGTGGTAGTAGTGGTAGTAGTGGTAGTAGTGGTAGTAGTGGTAGTAGTGGTAGTAGTGGTAGTAGTGGTAGTAGTGTTAGTAGTGGTAGTAGTGGTAGTGGTAGTAGCAGTAGCAGTAGCAGTAGTAGTAGTAGTAGTAGTAGTAACTAGTAGTAGAGCAGCAGCAGCGAAGTAGTCTGCAGCTGTTGCAAACGGGATACCAAAATGCCGGAGCCAGAGGGGAATCGCTGTGTAGATCCATGGGGTCCTTGGCAGAAGCTGATTGAAGAAACGTGCGGCTTCCAACTTCGAAACCCGCACTCTCCGAGGATGTCATAACCTCCGAGATTCGAGAACCGAATCGAACTTGCCACTAGAGCTGTCTGATGCTGGGATGCACTCTGCACTGACCATGATTTTCGGATCACGCTGGGCTTCGCGGCAGGTTAACCTGGAAAACACCAAAGGTTCCTGCTTGCGATTAAATCACAGCGATGCTTAGCATGCCGTGACAGAGATGGTACCCATTTCCTCTGTGTATGTGCAAGCCTCTACATATACTCTCAGGCTTCTGCTGGTTCCAACACCATGTGTTGATCCCAGACCCGAGGGCCGAGAACCGACCGAGCACCACAAACCGGATCCCCAGAAGGCAGTCTGAAAGCTACATGCCGACTCCAACGGTTTGTCCCGAACACTTCAGTCGATCCGAGGGTCAATCACACTACGCTTGGCAAATAAAGCAAGCCGAGAAAAAACTACTGGTATCAGCTGGCAGGAATAGCGATGGAAGAGCACACTGCATTTTCGAGATGTACAGAACTACTTTCGAGAGCTTGCACAGGTGTGGAAAAGTTGTGGAAATGGTATCCGGGGAATGTCGCAGATTGCGATGAGTTCAACTCGAAGCGACCCCCCACCGAGGTCTGTCTGACACATTACGCACATCAGCTCGACAGAAACCGGGGAAAAGCAAAGCCAGCAAGGGGCGCAGTGCTTGCCACAAGGCTCTCGCAAGCCGCACCTCATGCGGTTAGGTGGTGAGCGGCATCAGCACCACTGCTTCGAACGAAATTGCATCAGGCGAATGCCGCAATTTGTTGCACTTGTGTCTGCTCGTTTGGTCGCACCATGAATAAGAGCACGATGCGTAGATAGCAGAACGCCTGTGAATATCTGGTAACAAACGTGTACGCTGAAATCTCTTCTTCATGGCGCTGTTCGATGATAAAGCAGATATTTGAGAAAAACTGGCTGAAGGCCCGAACAGCTAAAGCACAACACAGTCTATGATCAAGTTTGGTAACCTGTCCTTTGCAAATTGGCTCAAGCTGCAGAGCCAGTTCAGAAGCTGGAAACCACATCCAGCCATATCAAAATTGCTCAAACTGCGAAGGGTTTACAATCCCAACACGTGCTTCCCACTTTGCCCAAACACTCGCAGCCGAACATCATGCTCTAGCTGAGTGTCTTTTTGAAACATCTTGTGCAAAATCGGGAGATACCCGGAGAAATGCTCTTGTGTTTCCTCGCCGCCCTCCGTGTGGTACGTCAGGTTGCTCGGGAAGTACTTCTCTGTCTCAGCCCTCACAGTCTGCAGCATGCTGTCTGCCCACATCGCGCATTCGATGTTCCCGTCCCTTCTTATCGCCATGAGTCGCCAGTATATGCCAAGCAGGACATCTTTGGTCTTCTGGCGGTCGCATGGCACATTACCAGGATGGCAGCGGGAGCAGCAAGTAAATGTGCCCCCAAGCACATGCAGGACGGACTCATCCGAGAGGACATCGGTCGACTCACTGCTACTGGTTAATGTATGCCCATCACAGACGTAAACAGATCGCATGTCTTCTCCGAGGTCACAAGTGCCGGTCTTGAAGCTGAGTAGTTCAAGCCGGCACCACCCGCGGGAGAAGTAGGAATTCATGTCTAACTCTGTTCCAGTGTCTACATGCCTGCACTTGGGGGCCACCGTCACGAGTGATGAACACAAAGAAGCGTACACTGACAAGGAGTTGATAGCTGCCTGCTGTTGAAAGGAGTTTGCCTGAGGTATAGACGTGTAATCCACCCAGATGTACCCACACTTCCGGCCCTGGTCCTGCAAGCCCCTAATGGCAACCAGCATGGCATCATACTGAACGTTTCTGGGATCAGGATGGTCGAAGCCAGCCCACTGGTGGCTTATGAAGATCACACCAGACAGCATAGACATGGCTTTGACATCCTCAGGTCTGTCAAAACAGCAGAGTTTTGCGGCATCCCGTGCCGCTTCGTGACAGATCAACCGGCCCATCTCGAAGAAGGTCTTGAGCTCCACGAGATACCTGCTTGTACCAAAACGCGTGCCTACGCCAACCTCCTGGCCTATGCTAATTAGTTGCATCATTCCGGGTGTCCCTTGTCCCCTAACCGTGTCTCGACACCATGATGAGCAAGGAACAAATCAAGCGCTCAGCAAACGCTTCATGAAGGGGGATAAACTCGCACTCCGTGTGGACAGCATCGAACAGCGGAAACCCAACTGCTGACTGCGCTGGGCAAACTGCCGGATGCAAGACGACGGAATATCTGACCTTGTGTGTCACGAATTCATTGGCTGGTGCACTTTGACGTCTTCTGCTGGCTCTTTGTAGCACCATCTCTTTGTAGCACCATACGTCGAAAATCGATGACTAGAAGGTGTTATGAACCCTACCCAGCCACTGTTGTCCAACATCGCCGGCTCCTTACAAAGGGCAGATCGAGTCAAGCAAAGTGGCTTTGAAACCTGTTCTGGATTGCCTCCCTGCTACGCCGGCCTTGCATAATGAGAAGGAGCATCGAAGGGCCACCGCATGAGATGTAAAAAGCAATAAATCAATGAATGAATCGAACAATGTTCCGCGGCTGCGACGTGAAACCCCATCTGTCATGCCTAGTCGTGGAGATGGACGTGGCATTCCCTTTCGACAGAGTGGCATCGCAGTGTAACTTGAGTGCTTTACTGTACTACTTTACGATCGCACCAGCCCTTCTCACGGAAAGTGCCTGGCCTGGCTAGGCAAGTACAGGGGGAAAGAAAGTCCTTCTCCTCAAGTTAAGAGATTCTGAAATCAAAGCCGAGATACATCGGAAATTGGAAGGTGTTCAAGTTCTGCACTGCCCTACGAATCGCCTCGGATTTCTGGTCTACGAGGTAGTTGGCGAAGTCTTGCATCGTCCTGGGCTGTGGAGGGTGGCAAGCAACGCATAGTCAGTGGATTTCTGGCTCCCATCCGTTTTGAAGGAGCTGTGTGTCGGACTTCGGTCTTGTCGCGCAAAGGAACGTCTGTCTCTCGAGTCGCGCATGAGTCGCTGGTCGTTAAGATGTGATTCACAATGGGATGGCATGGCCAGGTAGTTGATGGGTACTCGTGAGTGATCAGTCTTCAGACGCAGGCACGCACGCACACATGCACACACACACACTTCGACGTCGACGGCTTCATGAGGCTAGTGTGGGTTCAGAACTACCCAAACAGACTTCCAAGAGTGGCTCAGATTCATCGCTCGGCGGCGCAGTGCGAAGATGATGTTCACCCCGAGGAAAACGCCGAGCATCGCTGTAAGCGGGAGCACCAGAAGCACCTGCCTCCAGAAGTCTTCAGAGACAACGGGCCAGCCCTCCAGCGGCGCGACTTTCAGAATCCAGTGAAGATCAAACTCTTCAACAAACACATCCGCTTGAACAGCATCGCTCAGTGAGTCCGTCCTGACAGAACTCTGCCAAACGCCCCCCACATCGGTCAGCGATGGGTGCGGGCTTGGATCGGACAGTTCATAGGCAAACAGCGAGACTCCAGCCACGCCTCCGTCTTCACCTGTTTCCAGTGAAGATAGATGGGTTGTTGCCAGGATGTCTTGCGTGCGTGTCAGCATGGTTGCGAATCCCCAGAAATACGTTTGCAAGCCGCTGTGGTCAAGAGGACCCGGAAACGAGCACTCGTTCTCATCCCGCAGTTCTGGTAGCGAGCAGATTCGGGTATAGTTGACACCATCTCTCTCCCACCAGTCATCAGGCAAATATCTGGGAGAGCTGCTGGAGAAAATCGGGCGACGGGCGATCGCACCGATGCCACCTTGCAGAAGCCTGAGGGGGCCAGCAACTACGGTACGCTGAGCCTTTATTGTTGCGAGTGCACTCGCTTTGCGGGCTGGATCGAGCAGAAGAGCATGACCCAGTGCTGCCCGATTATCTTGGTCTGCATCAACCAGCGGATGCACGCGTTCGATTCTTCCAAATGGTGTCAGCTGCAAGTTCGCGATGCCCCCGTATGTTCGGATCAAGATGTCCGCCATCACGTCAAACTCTTCGAAACTGGAGTTTGGTCCAGCAACTATGACGAAACCCTCGAGTGCTTGGAGAGAACTGACAGAAGTGCGAATCTGCCGTGTGATCTCACCTGCATGCGATTTTGCAAGGTATCTCACTGATTGTCGTGCGTGCGTTAGTAAGGATGCATCCGACGCATTCAGGTTGTAGATGCTGACACCCACAATGGCGACGATTATCGCCACTACTCCCCAGAACTTTCTCCATCGCATCCACAATGGAATCTTCTGCACCGGCGGATCATGGGATTTCCCGCTCATGGAGTGGTTGGAGGCTTCCAAGTTGCTGGAGTGCCTGGCAGAGGTCCCCAAGGCTTCCAGAAGCTCAAAAAGCTACTTTCTATCGTCATGGGCATAGCGAGAGGACCTCCGATTAAGGGCCGGATCCTAGGAAACGAAAGGCCATAGAAAAACCACAAGACTTCCAAAGGTCTCGCGCAAGGTGGGAGGAGCCTCTGCCCCGGCCACTGTAACATCTGATGTTCAAGGATATTGTAAATAATAAACATAAACACAATATCATGTAGTGTCCTTTAATATCCACAGAACATAAAATAGTGTGAAATAGTAGACTATAGCAAAAGTATGTTATACTCTAGTACAGTGTAGCATATTCAGTTTAGAAATTATAGGTATAATGCAACCTAGTATAATCTGGTGTAGAACAGAACCGTATAGCATAGTATAGTACAGCATGACACATACGTACATATGCATATGTGTGTGTGTATATATATATATACATGCGGGTATATACGGATGGCATATGTGCATCCCGGAATCACGCTCGCTGGGATGAGGTCATCCGTGAAACAGAGGTGACAGTCTAAACCAAAAAAGCCTGGTCAACAATAAGCGCAGAGAAGCAACACCACATCGGTTTCTTCGAGAGCATGTACATCAAGGATGTCGACTGTGGTGTTTGATGTAGGTGAGCCAGGGCCAGCGCCGCGCGAAGCACGACTTGTGGCAAATGAAGCGAGCGAAGCTGACGCGGTAGCACCCGGCATGAGAGCATGTGCACCGCCCAACTGCAATATGTTGTGTACCGATTCGGTGAGACTTGATATAGAATCCATCATTTGGGTGGGTCGTTTCATGACAACACTGCAACTACAGGGCCGCGGTGTGGTCTCTTGTGCTCTGCCTTATTCACCGTGCAGGGAGCCTGCCTCTCGTCGCATCCTACCTTGAGCTTCCAGCTGCCGAAAGAAAGAACGGCTGGCTGTGCTTCAGAAGATTTCACCAGTCCATACGTGAGCTGGGGCTATGACAACCCTGCACAGCTATAAGTATAAGGCTGTAGCTACTGCACACACCTGCGTACCTACAACCATACGAAACTGCAACACAGCAGCACCACCGTTCCGAATTCACCACCTCCGAGCCTCAGAGCTGCCCGAATCTGAGGGCTTGTTCCTTGATCCGCACATTAAGACGTTGATTATGACTGTGATGACTTCTCATGATTATCATTGTTCTTATAAGATTTTTCTGCGTCCGAGGCCAGGCTCCTACTCGGGCCTTCAGCTGTGCTCAGCCTCAAGGTCTCCCCCTCCCCCCGCACTTTCGACTTGCCAAGGAGCTGTGGAGTTGAAGAACAACGACCTTGAGGCGACTTCTGACGAAAACATGTGAGGCGGTTGAGGCAATCCTTAAAATCCGAGATGTTACGTGCGTAATTACCGCCCATATGCACCAGATAAGAGACACTACCCCTCCCTCACTGTCCTCACCCTTGTGGCTGTGAGTCACAGAACCTCGAACTTGCCTCAACCCCCACCCGCAAACAAACCCACCCCCAAGACGAAGAAGAAAGAGAAGAATAGCAGTGCCGTGCAGCTGTGGCAAGCCGCACCCATTGGCTGCAGCATCACCTTCGGATAGGCCAGCATTCCAGCGAGCGGCGAAGACCTGGAGATGTATGGCTAAGAAGTGAATGCCGACGGCGGTTCAGGTGATTGCGGCCTGGTGGGTCCCAAATTCGGGCTTGGGGAGATCAGAATTTTCAAGACGAAGTTCTGAGTAGCGGTATTCGCCGATGGCGTGGATCTTGCTCCACAGATCTGCTGTAGGCAACCAAAGCGGCATCGCCATCTCATACTGCTCCCAAAACCTAAGGCAAGAGTCGACCGAGGGGAAGGTTCCGGATTTCGGGGCTCTTTGCGGATGAGACCTGTCTGAAGCAAGTAAAAAGTATATGTGTAGGCTTCTGGTGTCGTGTTGTGTCGTAAAGTGAACAACCAAGACGTGGTTGGGGGCCCGGGTCTACCTGTCTCCCTACTTACTGCTTGCATGGCCGGAGATTATCCGTCTATCTGTCGGTCTAACCATACCAAGAACCTGACTGGCTAACAACCTACGGACCGATCTGCCTATTCCTTGGTCATTCTCTCCATCGACCCGTACATCCATCCATCCGTCCATCCGTCAAGCTTTCTACCTACACACCCATGCTTACCTACAGGCATGTACATCACCTCTATCTGTTACATTCTGTCCGGCTGCCACTCTACGAGCCCTGGCTTGTGTATACCCACTGCAACAAACTTGTGACCATGCATAGCATCCACGTGGGACAGGCGCAACTAGCACTTGCCAACATCGTCCATTCAAGGAATGTAGGGATGAGCGTTCTGAATTGTGCCAGGAACTTGCGAAGCACTCGACTCTCTTGAAAGCTCCGACGCTGAGTTGTGTTGCAGACGCACAGCCGTGCATACCGCAAACTGTACGCTGACATGTGCTTTCCATCTAGGTCGCCAAGAAGTTCCCACCAGCGAGACTCGCATTGTTTCTGGTTGACTGGTAGACTCTGGTAGACTTATGAGCCATCTAAGTGACGTGAGCTTGTCTGGCTGCTCAGGGAAGAAGACCGCGGCGTGGAAGGACGCAATTTCCTTCTTCGGCCAGCTTGTCGCTCAGCTGTGCCCCTCTACCGCAGACCAGATTATATGCACTGACCCTCAACTCTAAAAACCCTACACCCTAAATCTTAATTAATTAGTCCGCTTTGATTAAGTCATCGCGCTCCGGCCTCGTAGGAGAGAAACTTGCCGGAAGAGAGCCACTCCTTGATTCACGAGACAACACTGGTCAAGCGAACCTGCCTAAGGGCTTGCAGCTGTTCAGGACCACGCTTTAGCATAGCTACTTCCGATAACACGATTCAGATTCAATCGGTTCCCATCTCTTTGTGTCATAGGTCCCTCTTCTTGAAAGTGGGGCATTACCAAGAGTAACATCAGACCATGTGCGGCCACTCCATTCACGGCTCGTCTCCTGCAAGAGCGACGGCTAAAGATGCTACTACAAGAGATAAGCATGTCGCAGGTGAACCAACAAGCCGTTTCTCCTGCTGACTGCAAGCAGTGAGTTCCACACAGCCAAAGCTCCAAGCGCAGAGACTCTTCCAGCGAGCTCTCCCGAATCATCTCAAGCAGCACAGCTTCAAAGGCTTGAGCCATCAGAGTACCAACCTGAACGGCGGGTTGCATCTTCGTGGTTCGAAGTCTGTCGCTGACGGGATTTAGGGTAGAGCAGACCCCCAGGTGCACACGGGCGACATGTCGATTGCAGTAAAGGACATGTATATGGACAGAGCTGCACATGCACGGGTACATGTACATGTATACACAGATGTACACACCTGTGTTTCCATACGAACAGATGTATATGTAAAGTGGACATGTCTGTACGCAGGTGTATATATGTATATATAATTATGCATGTAGGAAGGAAATTAGCTGCTCATATGTGTACATTCGTCTCTATGTACATGTGCACACGCAGCTGTGGCGGTTTATGTTGCTCCGGCTTCGTACATCAGCGATGCACTCAAACTTTGCTCGCGTGCTCTCTGGCAAGCTTTACATGATTTGGGCCTCCATCTGCTCCGACCAGAAACTAGAAACACTGTTCGAGACGCTATAGGCTTATAATCCGGGTAAACAGCCACTCCAAACCAGCACACTCTGAACTCTAAAGCAGCATGAACGAGGGCAAGAATCAGAAGCACAGTTCAAAGCAATTATGTACTCAGAGTCTCAAACGGGCCCAGCATAGAATCACAGAGTCACAGTTCCCGACTGTGTAACAACTCCTTAATAAAACCTCATGGAACCACAGCCTACTACAAGTATGTCCCCAAGCCGATTGCCATTGCTGAAATTTAAGCGCCCATACTAACAGGCCCTGGCAGCCCACGTGCTCCGCAAGACCAACGCGCGCATGGCCAAGTGCTTTGCCTCTGGTTGTGACCCGCGAGGAGGCTCGGGGATCGGCAGCTCAAAATACGGAATCTGCACTGCGACTCTGTGTGCAGCCTGCTTTTCATACATTCACGCAAGCTCGAATACATGTACATGTAGGTACATACATACGCATGTACATAAGTCCATGCTAGCATAGAACTCTAGATACACGATCTGGTGTGGAGCCACCTGATTAAGAGTTTTACTTGTCCAGCTTCATAGAACTAAAGGTTGACATTTCGGGTTAAATAGGGATCGTACAGCAAAAACGTTCGAGGTTACCTAGTCTACTACTGAGGAGTCGTGGAGTCGTGGGCGCTTTTGAGTTTGAGCCGTATATCCGCTGTATGCAGTGAAGCCAGCTTGGCCGGATGCCACTGAACGAGAGAACTAGAAATAGCCTGACACCTCGAGTCCCCGATTCAGTCAGCAATGTAAAATGTCAAAAAAGAGGCAAAGCTAACTTTCGAAGACCATGTGTTTATGTTCATGCACATACACAGAGACATATACACATCCATCAATGCAGGCAGACATTCATTGATTCATACATGCTGCATGCACGCATACATACGCACGTACGTACATACATACACGTGAAAATAACAACCAAAGCCTAAACCACGAGCATCCGTTGCAACCATGCCGCATAGTATAACATAAATCAACATAACATAACACAGTATATATGATCCCGGTTCTCGGTTCGCCGACCCCCTAAGGTTCC
>BGNK01004386.1:1108-43936 GCA_003297005.1 Symbiodinium sp. clade A Y106
CCCCCCCCACAAAAGCAACGCATGCAACAGGGGTAGTGGGTAGGGGGGGGGGCGCCTACTACTACTACTACTACTACTACTACTACAACTACAACTACTACTACTACTACTACTACTACTACTACTACTACTACTACTAACTGCCGCTACTCCACTGCTACCGGCCGGGGAAATCCTACTCCCATTCCTACCTATGCCTACTCCTACTCTTACTCCTGCTCCTACTCCGGCTCTCCTCCTCCTCCTCCTCAAGGCTACTGCTACTGCTACAACTACTGCTACAACAACGACGACGACTTCGACGACTACTGCTACAACTACTCACGGTTGCTATAAGTGTTGCCTTTAGGGCTCCCGTTAGGGTTCCTCAAGGGCATGTTTCGAATTTTATGGTATAGATGTTGGGATTGCCGCCAGCAAAGCCTCCGAGTCCTAGGGGCAGGACAAGTTTCAGGTCTAGGTGATTTCTGCGCAAGCACAGGTGTCGCTTTGCATGCCTTACACAGGACAGTCGCGGCCTGGCTCAGTGTGAGCGTTTCAAAGATGAGGTTATGGTTCCGTGTTTTAGGATTTTCGGGGCCTGGGATTTAAGATTTAGGCCCTAAACCCTAAACTAAACCCTAAGGGTCAGGAAGCTCGGGGCCTAGGGTCTCTTTCAACTTCTGTGTTTATGGTCTGCTGTGTTGGATTTGCTTAGGGATTTCACTGGAGGGTTGTGCGAAGAACACGAGCTAGGCTCGGGGTTCGCAATGGTCTTAAGAGGAAATGCAAAGTCAGATGCATAGAAGGCTTTTTAGCCTGCACATTCCGCGTGAGGGTGTCAGGGTTGAGAGTTCACAACTTCTGGGACGGAGAAAAACGAACCCCCAAACTCCTTTTCTTTGTGGCCGATTTGCACCTAGAACTGATCAGGCAGACTCCCAAGTCCTAGATTCTTTCGAGTAAGATGCAGAAGAGATGTCTGTGACCCGTATTCCTGACCGATGACAAATTCTGGCTGTGGGAATTTCTGCCTGCTCAACCCTAAACCCTAAACTCGAAATTCTAGACTCTAAACCCTAACGTTACCAGGTTGGATCTTATTTTCCCACCCGGTTCAGAGCCTTCATCTTCTAACCCCCACAAGCACTCCAGGCATGCTCTTCTTGAGAAGCGCCCGAAACCCTAAACCGTAGCCCTCACATCACGGGCTTCTTAGCCGGATTCTTCCACGAAGCCCTGAGCCGCCAACCCGAATCCTCAGACGGCTCCCCTCCCGGAGCTCGAACCCAGATGTCCGAAGCTCCAGCAAAGCCTGAAGCCTAACACCCCAAAAACCCTAAACCCTAAACCCTAAACCCCAAACCCTAAACCCAAAGCCCTAAAGCTAAGCCGCTAAGCCCCTAGAGACCCCCCTAGGCTAGCTTTGTCCAGTGCTCCCCGGCGTGGACGTGGTGGCATGGCCGAAATAGTTGCTTTTCTTCGTATCTTCTTGAGCCACTCGTGTCCTGTACAGTACTCTAAACCCCGAGAACCAAAACATCCACCTTCCAAGACCTGCCTGTCGGGTTAAGTTTAGGGTTGAAGGTAAACTTTAAACCCTGAGCCCCGAAACAGAGAAACTAAAGACGAAAGGCCCAAAGCCTCCGGAGCCCTGAAGCCCCGAGAAATCTTGTCAAGCCTTTTTACAGCCAGTAGAAATGTAGCAGCCCTTGTGTACAGAGTGTAAACGCCGCGTACAGAGGGCACGAAAAGCCTATTAAGAAGCTGGAAGCCAGCGGCAGCATCATCATCATTGGTGCAGTAGCCATTCTCATTCTCATCCTCGTTCTCAGTCGTAGAGCTTCCTGTCATCGCCATCATCAGCCTCAGCATCAGCATCACCACCACCGCCAACTTCGCCATCCATTGCCCTGTCCGTGATCTCCATCGTCGCCAACATCACCACCACCATCAGCCCTTAACCCTAAGCCCTTAGCCCTAGGCCCTAAACCCTAAACCCTAAGCCCTAAACCCTAAACACTAAGCCATCAGCTTCATGATGGTGATCTGTGATCATCAGCATCGCCACTGGGCTCAGTATCCCGAAGAGTCGGTATAATGCACATGCTCTATGCCGCTGGCTCACTAAACCCTAAACCCCAAAACCCTAAACCCCAAACCCTATCTCTAAAACGACGCCTTGTGCAGACTCAAAAAGGCCCAAAATCAGCCTCCTACTTCACAGATGTCCTAAACCCTAAACCCTAAACCCAAAACCCCTAAACCCCAAAACCCTAAACCCTGAACCCTACACCCTGAACCCCTAAACCTCCTACTTCCTAGATGTCCTAAAGCTTCGAATTGGAAGTGGCAGCAAACAGAGAGTGGTGGGCTGGCGTTTTCAGCCGGACCAGAAACATCTGGCGTCGCCAACGGGAGGGACGCAGGGCAGCTAAAAGAAGCTCGAAGCCCTAAACCCTAAACCCTAAGCCCCTAAAAGAAGCGCCCTCAGGCCCAGCCGTCTCCGGGCCGCAGTCTGTGCCAAGTTTTCACCGGAAGCTTCGAACGCAAGTCATTATCAAGGGTCTAGGGGTTCAGGGTTTATCGTTTAACATTATGGGTGGTTGTCAAAATTAGGGTCGCATTTGGGGTACCCTAAATAATAGGTGCCGTATTATAATAGGGACCCAAAAAGGGACCATACTTTTGACAACCACCCCATAGTAGAATACAGGCAAATCATACTATTGTCTGTCTTATCATATTAGTATGTTAGGAAGATCCAGGGATGAAAGGTTTGGGCTTTGGGGGTTTGGGGCTCTGCGTTTGGGGTTTCGGGTTTGGGGTTTCGGGGTCAGGGTTTTGGGGGTTTAGGGTTTAGGGTCTAGGGGTTTAGGGGTCTAGGGGTTTAGGGTTTAGGGTTTTGGGTTTCAGAATCAAGGGCTTGTAGGTCCAACTGGGTAGGCATCTCACAGTTTGGAACGCGCAGGAGCAGGGCACACTTCATGACTTCACGCACCCCAGGCCCTACTGAAGGTCTCAGGAAACTGAGTTGTAAGTATGGTAATTATCGTTGTCATGACTTTTCGCAGTTTAGACCTTATCAAGCAAGGTACTTCTAACCCTACTTACCTTGGGTAAGCCGCCTGATCCTAAACTCCAAACCTTGAACCCTTGCTGACTAAAGACCACTGATCCTTGAAGTACAGGCCCTGCGACCCCCCAAACTCTCAATGACTCTCTAAAGCTTTGCACCTGTAGTTTAAGAGTTTGGACTAAGGCTCCAACGAGGACCCCTTCACCGGTAAAGACCTTTTATATACTTCAAAAAAGCCATACATGTAAACTTTAAGCCCTGCATCCGGATTCGGTAACCATAAAGGCTGAAACCAAAACCGTAAGCCCAAATCCAATCTGACTCAAGGTGAAATCCTTTTCGTAGCCCTTACAGAGCTTTAAAAAAGCCTCCTAATCTAAGGTTGACATACATATCCCTTAGTCCCTTAGTGGTCTGTCCTAAACCCCAAACCCTTAAAAAACCCTAAGCCCTAAACCCCACACATCGTTGCACCCAGGAGGCCCGCCGGGGTGCTCCATGCAGGGGTTTCCCATCACATCAGTCCTCGCCCCATGCGTCCGGGCGGCTGCAAGGAGCTTCGGGTCCAGAGTCTTCAACAGGGTTACTAAGACTACTGTTTCTACACCCTAAACCCTAAACCGTAGTGACTACAGGGTTTTGAGGTGCTTTGTGGGTGTTACAAAGGCCTTGCAGGCGTCAGGCGTTTCAGAGGCTCTAAAGTTGTTCGAAGGGTTCTATAAATCGTTCTATCATGGTTTCTATAGGTTCTTTGTGCAGTAGGGCCTTTTCTAAGGCTTTCCTTCACGGGTTCAGAGAGTTTTTCACGGGCGTTCAGAAAGGTTTTTTCCAGGCTTTCGGATTCAGTCAGGTTCCTATAAGGGTTGTATGAGGCATCTATAAGTATTCTTTAAAGTTGTCTTTTGAGTGAGGAGTTTTCAAAAGGATTCTTTCAGGCAGATTGCGAGGGATACGGTGGTTGGATGTTTTGGGATTTCAGGCTTTAGGCTTTGTTTTTTTCCGTGCTGGGTTGACTGCTACTGAGCCTAATTATCATGCTTCGTTGCTTCGTCTCTCAATCTTTTATTCGGTGTTGATGCTGTCATTGCNGGGGGATGAGCCTTCGTCATTTTGGGTCTTGTAGCGCTTTTCAGATTGCGCCCTGGTTTCTCCACTGCTGCAGGCCTCCGAACCCGAAGCCATAAACGCAAAAGACCCAAACCCTGAAATACGAAACTGCAAGCTCTTCATCGTAAGCGGCGTGCTAAGGACAGCCTGTATTAGAGGGGCCTAAACAATTACCTATACTATCTTGGGGGTTCCTTATGAAAATTACAATATAATGGGCCCCAAAACCCTGTTCTAATTATTAAGGCCCCTCAACGCAAAACCTTCAGTGTGTACTATAGGGGCCAGAATACTTACCTATACTATTTTGGGGGTAGTGTAGTGTAATATACCCCAAAACCAGAAGGTCGCCTTTACCAGCCTTAGCCCTTGAAGAGGTCCAAAAGCATGCTTCGCAGAAGCCGACTATAGGGGCCTAAATAATTAGCAATACTATTTTGGGGGTTCCTGATTATAATTATAGTATAGCGGGCCCCAAACCCTATTCTAATTATTAAGGCCCCTGTATTAGAGTACCCTGCAACTCCCGGAGCCCGCAAGACAGTGAAACCCTCCAGCCTCAAACCCGAAATCCTTTCAATCCGTCCGTGTTACTTGGAGGTTCATGGGTAGTTATAAGTGGGGTTATAAGTAGGGTAACCATAATTATAACCCATATTAGGAGACTTATAACCCCCTTTATAACTACCCATGAACCTCCAAGTAACTCAACACCATGAAGCCCCAATCATAATCCACTGTTTCAACCTGTAGTAAACAGACACCATAAAGCTTCAACCCATCCCCTCAAACCGCATCAAAACACCACTATAAAGCTTCCATCTACCCTCTCAACCGTGTTAAAAAAGCAGTACAAAAGCTTCCAAGCCATGTGAAGCTTCCAAGCCATATGAAATCCAACGCTATAAAGCCTTAATACACCTTTCCAACCGTATGAAAACAAACACTATAAAATTTCAACCTACCCTCTCAAACCGTATTAAAACCCCTAAAGGCTCGATCTTATTATGACACAGAATCATTATGATTCTTGTTATGAGTAACATTACAATTATTCTCTATCTGTTATGTATTCTTTAGTGTCTTTTAGATAAGTACTGTTGTTGTTCTTATTGTTAGTGTTACTAGTATATCTATCATCAGTATTATTGTGATGGTGATAGTTATTTTGATTCTTCTTGTTGTTATTCATATTCTTATCATTTCTAGTATGATGGTGGGGAAAAACCACCATAGAGCCTCAATCTGCCGAGATGCGCGGCGGCCAGAGGCTGCTCTCCGACGCTCCTGGAGAGACGCGTCTTGGGAGGAAGTCTGAAACGCCTGGGCATTCGGGTATTGGGGGTTTCATGGTGTTTGATTTAGGGGTTTTGGGGGTTAATGGTGTTTCATGAGGGTTTGGGGGTTTCATGGTGTTTACTGGGGTTCAGGGTTTAGAGGTTGAGGCTTGAATTGTGCTTAACGGTTGTTAGGGTTTAGGGTTAAGATAGGGTTGAATTGGGTACAATGCTGGGTACTGGAAAGGAGCACAACCAGGAACCTCTTAAGGTTCATGTTTTGAGGTTTGAGGTGCAGGGTTTAGGGTTTAGGGTTCTTCATGCTGCGAGGTATGGTGATAACCCACAGCCCCTGACATACTAAGGCGTCAACGCCTCATGTCCGGTACCCTCAAGCGCTAACCCCATACCCCAACCCCAACCCTGCACCCTAAACAAAAATCGCCTAAACCCTAAACCCCTGAACCCTTAAACCCCTAAACCCTAAACCCCTAAACCCTAAACCCCTAAACCCTAAACCCCTAAACCCCATAAGCCCCTCACCCCAACCCTTAGGTTGCAGTGTTCGGGCTTTGGAGTTGGAGCTTGTGTTAGTTTCGAGTCTCAGGTTTTCGGGTTTGGGACTTTGGGCTGAGTGTATAGGGGTTAAGGGTTGGTTTAGGGTTGAGGGTGTGTATACAGTGTGCGCGCAGTGGGTGCGCCTTTTACTTTAGGAATAGGGGGCGCGCCCACTTATCGCACGCTTGCGTCAGCATGTAGTCCCGCCCCAACCACCGCAACTATTCTCAATTAGGGTTTAGGGTTCACCCCCCAAACCCTCTTGCTCTTTGCTTCTCTTCGCAGCTCTGCATTAAATGATTTCATGTCAAAGCAAACCGCAGCTGAGATGGATTGGTGTGGGGTTGTAGGTCCTCGCGACCTGTGCCGGCCGCTCGACGGGAAGAAAGGGTTTCCAACAAACACTTCACCCTTCGCACCCTGTCAGGGTTGCTCACAGGAGCTTTGAAGGGATGGGGAAGCTGGCTCAAAAGGCTTTGGCAGGCTTTGGGAAGTTTTTTTGCGAAACGGGGGGACACGCGATCGGTCCCGACCCCAGTGAAAAATGCACTTTTTACGATAAGAACTTGTGACCGCAAATAGGGTTGGATTTGGCCAGAAAAGGAGGCCTTGAGGCAGGGCAGGGCAGGGCAGGTCAGGGCCGGCAGGGTAGGGCAGGGCACGCAGGCAGGGCAGGGCAAGGCATCTGCCACAGCCTTCGTCGGTTCTTTGTTGCCCTCAGCCTGAGGGCAAAGAAGTCATTCGCGGGGCGGCGTCACTACAGTCCTCGTATACCGGGAGGGTTTACCCTCCCTCACCGTTTTGTCGAGACGCCGGAGCCTCGAGCGCCCATTCAAATGGTCAGCGGTGCTCTCGGCAGTTTAGGGGTTTAGGGGTTTGGGTTTAGGGGTTTAGGGTTTAGGGGTTTAGGGGTTTAGGGGTTTAGGGTTTAGGGTTTAGGGTTTAGGGTTTTGGGTAAAGCCAGTAGAATCGGCACCTGGACACGCCATCTTGGGGGACGGTACTGCTTGAGCTTCAAAGCTTCAAGTGCCCTAAACCTCACATGTCTTTAAAGACTAAACCCTAGACCCTACTTGGAGGTTCATGGGTAGTTATAAGTGGGGTTAAAAGTCCGCTAATATGGTTATAATTATGGTTACCTTAATTATAACACCACTTATAACTGCCCATGAACCTTCAAGTAGACCCTACACCTACACCACCCTAGAACCTAAACCCAAATCCACTTGGGTAGTTGTCAAAATTAGGGTCCCTTTTTGGGTACCCCAAATAGTAGGTGCCGTATTATATTAGGGGCCCAAAACGGGCCCTAAACCCTAAACCCTAAACCCTAAGGGTGGAAGTTTGGCTTCAGACTGGAGGATCCTAGGGTTTCAGCTCAGAGGCCTGAGGGTTTTGCGCGTGGGGGCCAGCGGGCTTCGAATTTTGCCAGTGTAGAAGAGGGGCCTTAATAATTAGAATAGGACTTGCGGCTAAACTATACTATGGTTGTAATAAGGAACCTCCAGAACCCCAGTCTAATTGTTAAGGCCTCTACGTTGCATTAGTGGCGTATGGGTGGTTTTGTGCTACAGGTCCAGGTGTGGAGCTGTAGCTGTAGCTGTAGCGGTTGCACCCCGCAATACTCTCAGTATGTGGTATTCTCCAGAGGAAGGGGATGATAAGGTTGGTACTATCAGCAAGAACCACGGTGATGCTGCTGATGAGAGCGATAATAAGAATCGTTGCAGTTAGCCACAAAGTTATAAGTGAAACTAAAATGCCGTGGGTGGCAATCTTCGCAGTATCAGTGATGAGCAGGAACAAGGTCATAGAGGGCCAGACACCTTCGATCCTTTAATGTGAAACTCCAAATGTCTTCTAAACCCCACACCTTTGCGCTCAGCCTCCAACCTTGCAGCCAGCCCAGGGATGCAAGGGTTTGGTACCGACTCCTTCGACCAAAAGGGTGCAAAAGCTGCGGGGTCGCACGGCAGCAGAAAGGGCTGGATTTCCCTAAAGCCCTTAAGCCTGATATGTCTTTGTATACATACACATATACATCTACATACATGTATATATCTGTTCATACCTACATACATATATCAATATATACATATATATGGACACACCCCCCATGACCTTCCTCGGCCTCTTTTCCATTGTAAATACCGTCAAAACGCATACTTTTCATGGATGATAACTTCTCCTTACTTTTCATGGCTGATCTGAAGTCATGTCTCTTTACAACGTCGTGCCTACTCATATCTGCTTTAATATTATTAATATGCCTGTACTCACAAGCAAGAAACAGTTCACGAGATCACACGTTACGACGGGGGAAACCAAAAAAACAAAAATCCGAAAATCCAAAACCTTTATGAGCGGCACGAATCAACAGAAACCAAAAAAACCCTAGGAAAACCAACAAATCCAAAAGTTTGGGGACCCTCAGAAAGGTTTTGGATTTTTGGATTTTTGGATTTTTGGATTTTTGGTTTTGAAGTGCCTTCGGCGGAAACCAAAAACCACAAATCCAAAAATCCAAAACCTTGGTGAGGGGCCCGAAACTTTTGTTTTTCTTGGTTTTCCTAGGTGTTTTTGGTTTTTCCAACAGAAATCCAAATTGGATTTTAGGTGGAAAACAAAAAACACAAGGTATTTTTGTTTTTTTGTTCGGTCTCTGGTGAAAAACCAAAAAACCCTGTGTTTTTTGGATTTCTGTTGGAAAACCAAAAACACCATGTGTTTTTTGATTTCTGTTAGAAAACCAAAAAACCCTAGGACAACCAAAAAATCCAAATTTTCTCTGGCCCCTCACAGAGGTTTTTGGATTTTTGGTTCTCTGAGCCTCAGATCCAATACAGCGCGCATCATGTACTTGTATTTACTAGTCTTAGTCTTAGTTGTTATCTTAATCTTAGTCTTATTCTTAATTTCAGTCTTAGTAATACGGCTAACATTGGTAGTTTTAATCTTGGTATTGCTTCTTTTCGAGCAGTAGTCTTCATATTTGCCTTAGGCATGTGTGTTAGTATTAGTATTTGTTTTGTGTTAGTATTAATAGTAATAGCATCAACACGGGTAGTAGTCTTAATATTATTGTTCGTGTTGATGAGTGTTAGTGTTGGTGTCAGTGTCAATGTCAATTCCAATGTCATTGTCAGTGTTAATATTAGTCTTAATATCGGTCAAAAATCAGACGACGGAGCAGTTGGAGGCCCCGATCAGAACCACCCTGCTTCAGCACTTGCTCGTCACTGTGAAGGACAGAATGGCGAAGATGATGGAGACCCCCTCCTCACGGTCCACGGCAGTCTCTCTGGGGTGGCTCAGCGAGAACGAGCCGGAGCTTATGGGCTTGAAATGGGACCCGGAGGCCAGAAGGCTCGTCGGGGACGAGTCGATTGTGCCGCTAAAGGTCGACGAGGCCATGGAGACCCTGGCGGGGCTCATCACAACGATCAGGGAGCCGCTGGTGGTGGCGAGGTATCATGCAACCAGGCCATTGAGCGGGCAGTATCAGGCCCCCACGCTCACCATGCTGCTGGAAATCGGGCTGAGAACATCGGCCTCTAACACGGCATGGAACGGATTCAGGAAGCTCACACAGTCAGCCATGTGGGTGACAGCCGGAGCCTTCCTTCGTCAGGAAAGGATCCAACGGAGCCCCTTGGCCCAGAAGCTGGCTGCCTTGGCCAAATCTCTGGGCTGAGACTAGGCAACCGAGGTAATCTGTGCTACAGCAATGCTACAATGCGCAGCTTGCTGCATCTGGCGGCGTGGCTGGGTGGGTTGCAGACGATCTTCGAGGGAGTCATGCTTGAACATTTGGAGGGGCTCATGCATGCGAAAGGAGTGATCCACATGTGGAGCAACCCCTTTGGCGTGCTCAAATGGGGAAGTGGAGGAATCCGACCATGCAGCATGATGTGGCGGAGTTCCTTACTCATGTTCTGAACAGGCTGCCGTATACAATGAACAAACTAGCGATTCCTTGGCAGGCCAGATCATCAGGGCAAAACTGGCGAGTACAGGATCTGGGCTGCTCGGCACCAATGGTGCTTCAAGCATGTGAATCGGAGGGTGCATCTTCATTGCGCCGGCGCACTGTTCAAGATATGATAGATGCATGGCACCGACAAGTGGATGTTAATGCCTTAGTGCACTGGCCCTCGGCCATAGTTCTTCAATCTGGACGTTTTGATTTCGATGCAGGCCACAATTGTGCTCTCAAGCGTAGGTATGAACTTGATCCCAGTCCTGTGATCCGGATGCCGGGCTTTGGGCACGAACAGGCCATGCCTTGGAAGCAGTACCAGCTGTGTTCAGTCATCATTCATTTGGGCGACTCTCCGGACAGCGGCCATTACTTTAATCTCATATTCGATATTCGAGATTCTTCTTATTACATTGCTGTGATGGTGTTGTTTCTCGCCCTTGTGGAGCTTCTGAGATTGATAGTTATACCAAAGACATGTACTTGTTCTTCTATCGTGAAAGCTGCTGAGCTCTGCAACTGGGCATACGTGCCGGGAGTTCGCGAGTGTTTGGTGGGGGATGTGCTATGCGCAGCGAAGGCCGAGCTGAAAGCTTGTCCCTCAGTATCGTTCGCAGAAAGCACTCTTCTGCTACGAGGAAAGTGGGAAAGTGAATAAGTGAAAGTATGTATATAAAGGCGCGCACGCACACGCACACACGCGCACACACACACACAGACACACACAGACACACACAGACACACACAGACACACACAGACACACACAGACACACACAGACACACACAGACACACACAGACACACACACAGACACACACAGAGACACACACAGAGACACACNACAGACACACACAGACACACACAGACACACACAGACACACACAGACACACACAGACACACACAGACACACACAGACACACACAGACACACACAGACACACACACACACACACACACACAAATTGGATTTTTTGGTAGGTTGGTGCGGGACACGGTCTCCCAAGCCTGAACTCGACCCCAAACCCTGAACGAGGAGACGCAGAGTAGAGCTCCGGGATGGGCTAATGTAGGAAGCTGTTTAAGAAACCCTGGGGCCTATAACCCCAAAATGGTAGGATTCATATACGGAGCCCTAATAAAGGCCCAAGGTCTCTTAATCAGGTTCCTACATTACAGTATTACACTTCCGGTACTGTAACCCCCCAAACCCTCGCACCCGCATCCGCAGCACGCCGCACAGAGCCGGAAGGAGCCTTCAAATAGTCTGGAGAAGGGCTCTGCATTAGCCAAAAGAAGATAGAGTGAACCCTTAACCCCAAACTCCTAAACCCTAAACCCTGAACCCTTAACCCCAAACTCCTAAACCCTAGACCCTCAACCAACAGCTTTCAAGAAGAACCGGACTGAAAGACCCCTTCTCGGACAAAGCCTTTTGACCTTGAAATGCCAGCCAGAACCTTAAACACCAAAGCACCACATGGCCTTAACCAACCGAAACTTTCAAGGACCCCCCACCCTAAACCCTACTTGGAGGTTCATGGGCAGTTATACGTGGGGGTATAATTAAGGTAACCATAATTATAACCCATATTAGGGGACTTTTAACCCCACTTTATAACTACCCAAGTATACGCTTTAAGCCCTTTTTAAGCCAAAGCCCCAAACCTTGAAGCCGGCTCCTCAGCCCCAAGCGCCACCATAACCCCAAACAGAAAACAATTCACATAAGGAGCTCATACTCAGGAGCACCAAAAACGGTAGGATTTGATAGGGTCCCGCTGAGCCGCTAGACCCCTACCTAAGCCCTAAACACCTAAACCCTAAACCCTTAAATGCTAAACCCTAAACCCCTGAACCCCTAACCCCTAAATCCCTAAATCCCTAAACCCTAAACCAAAAACCTCTAAACTGTGAATCCTAAACCCCAGCCTCTGGCAGGTCGGTAGCCTCATCAGGAGGCCAGCCATCGATCGCCGGGCTGTCCGAAATTTTTGATCAGTGCAAAGGCGGCGGCTTGGCCTGGGGCTTTAGGGCTTTCAGGTTTTAGGGTTTTAGGGGTTTTAAAGTTTTAGGGTTTAAGCTGTAGAGTGGGGCTTTGCGGCTCTGGGGTCTAGGGCTGGAGGGTTATGGGACTGGGTGCAGGCTTTTTCTTTGGCTGTCTGGTTCTTAGTAGGGAATCGGGGAATGGATTATGGAGATGATTGTTGGAGATTATTGAGCAACTACTCTATAGGGTTCCATTCCCCCATTCCCTCCCAGGAACCCGACAGAAAAGTATGGCTTTGGGTTTAAGAGCTCCAGGAATTAATGGCTTCAGAGTTTAGGACTTACGGTTTAGGGTTAAATGACCAAAAGTATGGCTTTTTGGGGGGTTTTAAGGGTTTCGAGTGTAGGGGTTTAGGGTTTAGGCCTCTGGGACTGCGGGAAGAAGCCTCTTCTGGAATATCAGGGAACCAGACACTTGGGGACACGGCTGAGGCATCGGAATATAATAACTACCGTAATCCCTAAAGCCTATAGAACCCTTAAAGGAACCCTAAACCCTTATAAACCCACTTATAACTACCCATGAACCCTCCAAGTAGGGATGTTCAGGCTCCCGAGTCCGAAGGGTCAGCTCGAAGGCTTCTGTCTCTGCGGCGGTTGAGGATTACTCTGGGGGCCTTAATAATTACCTATATGGTATTATACCCCAAAACCCTATTCTAATTATTGAGGCCCCTATATTAGCACCTGAAGCCTCAACCCTTTTCACAGCATGTTCTGGTGTTGCGTCTTTGCCTGCGTCTTCCCCAAATCCCGACGCCGGAGGCTTTCTTTGGGAGTTGCCGAATAAGGGGGCTTGTGTCGAGATTATCCCAGAACGTTGCCCACCACTCCTATTACTCTTGCTCCCACTCCCACCCCTGGTTCCAGCCCTGTTTACGGGTTCTGTTGGCCTTGCCTATGGTGTCGACGAGGTGGGACTATCCTGACTTGACACAGCCGGACCGCATCTTCCTCAAAAGAATTTAGTGCCAGACCTAGTCCTGAAGCCTCAAAGCAGTGAAGTACTATAAGTTTACAACACAAAAATCGTACATTAGCCTTTCGAGCCCTAAACCCTTATCAACCCGAAACCCGAAACCGCAACACATAGACACGTGCCCGTATAGTCCCATATGGGCATACTACGAAAACTTTCAAAACACAGCTCCGGTAAATCCCTAAACCCCTAAGCGATACCCTAAAGCCCTAAAGCCCTAAACCCTAAACCCTACACCCCTAAACCCCGAAACTCTGCACCCCTAAAGCCCTAAAGAACATTGTTCAAACTATGATCCTGCAAGGTGACTGCCTGAAGGATGACCAGCGGACGCTGGAAAAGGCCCACCGCGCTAGGGGGTCCCAAGTTTAGTTTCGGTTTTGAGGGGCTGGATCAGTCTTTTCCTTCTTTTTCGATTTAGGGCTTTTACCGGTTTGAAGGGATTTATGATTTTTTGTTGCTTGTAAGTCAGGGCTTGTCTATAACGGTTTTCAGAAGCGTTTATGGGCTTGTCATAAGGGTCCAAGGGGTCTTTCGGTTCGAAGGTTCAAGGGTGTTGGGGTTTAGTGTACAGGTCTGGAGGAGTAGGGTTCCATAGGTGGGTGTAGGGGTTCTGTGTGTTCGGCTTCTAGAGTTCTGTAGGGTTTTCGGCTTGAGGGTAGTTATAAGTGGGGTTAGAAGCTTAAGTAAGTCCCCTAATATGGGTTGTAATTATGGCTACCCTAATTATAACCCCACTTTTAACTACCCATGAACCTCCAAGGTGGGTTCAGGGTTTAGACATTTCGGTGCGCCCTAGTTCTTAAACCCCGAACCCAGAGAGCCCAATACCCCTTAATTAAGCAATATACCTTAAATGATAAGGGGTTTCAGATTATGATTTAAGCTATATTCCTTAATTAAGGGGTATTAGAATCCCCTAAACCCCAAACCCTATACATCCCTTAAAGGAACCCTTAAAGGATCTATATTCCTTAACTAAGGGCTATTGGGCTCAGTTCTTAAACCCCGAAACCCCTAAACCCTCCGCTGAGACCTGGCTCCCCTGAATGAACCCGTAAGCTCCAAGCAAACCCAGGGCCCCTGAAGGGGCGGAGGACAGAGAGGGAGAGTAAGGCAGAGTAAGGAGGGGAGAGGAGATGGGGGAAGGGGCAGTGGGCCCTTTAACTTTGTCAAACCCTAAACCGGGGAAGCCGAAGCCCGAACACCTGTATTGAACAGTTATACTCCGTTATACATACCCTTTGTCACAGTTGGGTAACATTTTGCATTTTTGTGGGTACTTAATCCCAATAAGGAATAAAGATGTACCTTTTTAATACGGTGCCAACCATGAACTAGTGAAGGGGTTTAGGGCTTAGGGTTTAGGTGTACAGGATTTTGGGTTCAGGGGCTAGGGGTTTAGGGGTTTAGGGGTCTAAGGGTTTAGGGGTTTAGGGGTTAGGGGTTTAGGGGTTTAGGGGTTTGGGGTTTATGGGTTTAGGGGTTTAAGGTTTAGGGCGCAGTGAAGCCAGAAAGCCGAAATGCTCTTTTGGCCTGACTGCAGCTTGAGCTGGTCAGGTCATCCTGGTTTTGAATGAGAAGTACCAGGCGAAACCGAATCGGAACATGCGGTTTTGGGGGGTTGTAGGCTTAGGGACTGTTCTTTACTTGTATCCTGAACTCGAAATCCTTCAACGCCCTAAACCCCTAAACCCTAAACCCCTAAACCCCTAAACCCCTAAACCCCTAAACCCCTAAACCCCTAAACCCCTAAACCCCTAAACCCCTAAACCCTAAACCCCTAAACCCCTAAACCCTAAACCCGAGAGTTCCAAAAGCCGCAGACCAGGAGGCCCCTTGGACCTCAACACCCAAAGCACCCTGGAGCCCTTCTTGGAACCCCCGAGCCTGTTCCCCTAACGGTTTAGGGTTTAGGGTTTAGGGTTTAGGGCTAAGCCCAAAACCGGATCTATAGTAGGGTCCTATATTAGGGGGTCTTCATATAGTTATAGTATGGCTTTTCGGGGTTTAGGTTTTAGGAGGTTAGGGTTTTAGAGTTTAGGGTTTAGGCTTTAGGTGTTTGGGGTTTAGGGCCAGAGTTTCGGTGTTTGGGGCTTAAGTTTAGGGTTTTAGGCGTTGAGTGCTGAGTGCAAAGCCGGACAAGCGAGAGTCCTGGAGCCCTAAACCCGCTATAGACTCCACAACAACACTTGCGTCAACCACGACTTCGTGCCCTTAAATCCCTCATCTGCCGGTTTCAACAAGCCCTGGTCCCCAACACCATGGACCTGAACTGTTGAATCCTTGTGTTAGGGACCCAACCCTTCCCAAACCCTAAACGACTTACTCCTTAGACCATAGCAAGTGACACCTAACTTCAAGAAGCCAGACTTAAACCCTGCACCCTAAACCCACAAAAAGCCGAACCTTATATATATACACATATATATATACATATATATTTATATTATATGTATATATATATACACATACTATAGACCTTTAGACTCTTAAGCCTGACTCAGCCTGATCCTTTACTCTGAGGACCCAGAGTACTCTTAAGTCTACAAAGCCCCGTAACGGCCCGGAGGCTCAAGGCCCAAACAGGTGAAGCTCCGGGTCTCAGGGTTTAGGGTTTAGGGTTCAGGGTTCAGGGGGGTTTCAGCTTTTTGTATGGGAAGGGGGGGGGTTGAATGCTTCAGAGGGAGTGTGAGGGGTTTATTTACTGTTGTAGGGCGTTTTTCTGTTCTGGATGCTGATTTTTTCTCGGGTTGGGAAGGTGTGGAGTGTAGTCTCGAGCGCCTTATTATAGTTATAGTACAGCATGTCCCAAAACCTTATTCCAAGTCTTATAGTTACAATATAGTATACAAAATATACCCCAAAACATGTATGAAAATTAGGAGTGGCCGCCTCTGAGCAGGTTGGTTTTTCGGCCCCTCGGCACGGACTCTGCGCGGCTGTGGCCCAGGAAGTGTGAGACTTCAGGGTCTGGATTTGGGTTCTGGGCCCAAAACCCTTACTGAACGTCTAGCTACCTAAACTGTAGCACCCCAACCTTAAGCACCCTGAACCCTAAGCACCCCAAACTACACCCTAAATCCTAGCATTATTAACACTTTGACCAAGCCTCCACCAGTATTCATCAATTCTAGTGGCCATGCTGCTCGGCCCCCAAGCCCCTAAACCCCCTTTCAAACACCAGCAGTGTAGGGGCCTACCAACAGTATTCCTTGTTATAGTTATACTACAGTCTATGCCAAAAACGGTATTCTACCCTGATGGTAACCCGAAGAGCAGCCCTAGAAATAATCTTCTTCTACTTCATTCCTTGGAGATTCACGAGCAGCTGTAAGTGGGAATATGTCAGTCCCCTGATATGCCGAATATGATATCCTAAACCCGAAACCCCCAAACCTTAAACCCTGTAAATCCTAAAACTCTAACCCCTAAACCCCTAAACCAAACCCCTAAGCCCTGAACCCCTAAACTCCTCAACCCTAAACCCTACTTAAAGGATCATGGGACTTAGTAACTAGGGTTATAATTAGGGCAACTATACTTATAACCCCAATTAAGGTACTTATAACCTTACTTACTAAGTCCCATGATCCTCCAAGTATGGTTACCCCGAAGGGCTGAAGGGCTCCCATGCGGACGTAGGGTGAGTTTGTGTTTCTTTGCTTCGGGTTTTGAGGGGTTTTAGGGATGTTAAGGTTTCGGATTTCGGGTTTGGGGTTTTAGGGTTTCTTGGGTTTAGAGATCCCACGCAGGGCAGTTTTTGGCTATTGCAGCTTCAGCACTTTCCCGAAACTTTTGAGACCTGAGTGTTTGAGGAGGGGCTGCGCGCCGGAAGTCCGGAAGCCTCCTTTCAACCCCGAGCCCTCAAAGGCTTGAGGCACCGGAGGCTGGGGCCACTAGCCTGAGCCTCAAAGCCCTAAACTCCGAAACAATCCATGTCCAGGAATCCTAGCCCCCTAAACCCTAAACTATTACCCTAAAACTCTGAACCCTAAACCCCTAAACCCCAAACCGCAAACCCTAAACTTCCAAACCCTGAAGCCCTAAACCCCTAAACTCCTAAAGCCTAAACCCGTAAACCCCTAAACTCCCAGATGACCCTTTCTCCGAGGCAAACGACGTTGCCAGCTTGCGAAAGATGCTGAGCAAGGACGGGAAGATTGAGCGGCCGCATTTCACGGCGCCTTGGGTTCTTAGTAGGGAACGGGGGAATGGATTTTGGGGACTATGATTGGGGATTCTATAGGGACTACTATAGGGATCCATTCCCCCATTCCCTAACCCCTATTTGGGGCCTCAAGGGCCTTGAAGGGCTCGAGGGAACCCTAAGCCTAAACCCTAAACCTCAAACCGCTCATAAAGGTTTAGGGTTTAGGATACCTCTGGGGAGGGGGGGGGGCTGGAGCTTCTGTAAGCTCGCCGTACATCGTGGGGGGGCTTTGGGGGCTTTGGGCTTTGGGGGTTTAGGGTTTGGGTTTTAGGGCTTAGGGTTCAGGGTCTACGGGGAACCCTTATAAAAGTCTTAAATTGGGTTTAGAGTCTAGAGTTTGGGATTTTTCAAAACCCTCACAAGGAGCCACTGCAAAACCCTACGAAACCCAACACGCACCCGAGGCCACCTTGTTCAGTCTGCTGCAAGCTGTGGGCCGTGCATCGGAGCAGCTGTCGCTTCGACAGCTGCGTCCCTCTGCGATCTTAGGGAGTCCAAGAGGGGTTTGCAAATCATAGGGTTCCAGAATCTCTACGTAAGGTTTCTTTCTTAAGTATTGTTTTCTATTTGTCAGTTTCTGTTGGCTTCAGGGTTGAGGGCTTTTTTTGAAGTTTTGACTCTCAGATGGGAGTTTGGAGAAACTGTGTCTAGAGCATGGTGGGATGGCAGGCGTGAGGGTTTTGTAGAGTCTCTCATAATCAGGTCCGGAGGCTTTGGGGTTTCGGGATTTCCAGGTTCAGGATTTGAGTGCAGAGGGGCCAGTGCCTGCATAGTCCTAGGGTGAACTGTACCCCACCGTCTACCAAAGTCCGTGCGCTTCCTCTTCTAGCTGCTGCGGTGACAGCAAATGCACAGTACCTTGCTCCATTCGCGACTGCACGCCACGGCTATCTGCTGAGAATGCAGGCTTCAAAAACCCATTAGCCTTCAGCTTTGCTTAACAGAGCGACCCAGGTTTAGGACGTGGTGTCTGCCAAAGGCTGTCATGCGATTCTAGATGATTGCGCCCATGTCATACTGAGAGCAGGATTAACGAGCCGCAGTTGAATTCAACGAATCCTAGTTGCCATGAGGTCATGCCGGATGTGCTTGTGTCTTGTTGCATTATGCCTGCAGCTTACCACATCAACTCTTTCAGTAGCTACACTCGTTCTCTGTGGCCTCACCATCACCATCGGACCATCAGACCATCATCACGACCACCTGCAGCAGCATCGCCAGCAGCATCAGCAATCATCTTCAATGTCATCGTCATCGTCATGAGAGTGTCAGAGTAGCATGCATTCTGCTGTCTGGTGCTTAGTAGGGAAGGGGGGAATGGATCCCTAGCGTAGTCCCTATATACTCCCCAATAATAGTTCCCAACATCGATTCCCCCATTCCCTACTAAGCAGCATGCATTCTAGCAGCAGTCGTCAGACGCCATATGGGAGTTTCCGAAAATTGGGGACCCTAATATAGTACCCTAAATAGTAGTATCCTTATTATAAGGACCCCAAAATAGGGTACCCCTAATTTTCGGAAACTCCCATATCTCAATCTCTAACTCCCGACTTCAGAGAGGAAGGCCTTGACCCCTAAAACCCCTCGGCCCAAAATCCTTGAATCCTAAATCCCTAAAAACACGAAACCCTACACCCTAAACTCTAAATTCCGTAAATCCCTCAACCGCAAACCCTAAATTCCGGAACCCCCGAGCCCCACGGATGTGTTGCTCAGGTGTGGTCATAGTCACAGCATTTCAGCGTTTCGACCTCGATGCTGACGGACCCGGGGGGTTCCCAGAGAGCCCAATACCCCCGTAATTAAGCAATATACCTTAAATTCTAAGGGGCTTCATATTAGGATTTAAGCTATATTCCTTAATTAAGGGGTACTGGGCTCTCTGGGTTTCTCTAGGGTTTAGGAGTTTAGGGTTTGGGGTCCAGAAGCTCCGGATCGAGCAGTATCTAGTCGAGCTCGCGGTGTGGAATATGGAAGAATACCAACCCACCCAGAGAATCCCAAAACATTAAGACATACACAGCTTCTTTATTATCCACTTCGGTCGAGTCTTGCACTTTCAAAGCCAGCCAAAGCCTTAAATCTTAAAGGCCGAACCTTATAAATCCTAAACCCTCAAGGCTAGATTGACCGCTTCTTGCGGGAACACTGGTCCAATTGACCGCTTTTTGCGTGAACACCGGTCCGATTGATCGTTTTTTCGGGAACACCGGGGTCGGTCGGCTGCTTTTTGTGGGAGCACCGGGGTCGATTGACAACTTTTTGCGGGAACACCGGTCCGGATTGACGGCTTTTCGCAAAAAACATTTAAATATACATAGGAAACAGAGGGTTTAGGGTTTAGGGTTGTGGGGTTTAGGGTTTAGGGTTCAGGGTTTCGGGTTTTAAGGTTTAGGGTTTAGGGTTTAAGGGTGGGCTTGGGTTTCGGTGCTTGAGGGACAGGAGTTTCAACCTTCAAGGGGGCCGGTGGGCTTGTGGACCCTCAACTGTCTTCGGGTTTAGGATTTTGGGGTTTAGGGGTTAGGGATTTAGAACTTACTGTTTTGGGGTCTACGGGCGCGAAGAGCCTGTAAAGCCCGTGGTGCCGCTTGTTAAACTGGGAAACCTCACGAACTCTAGCAGTATCTTTCCCCAAACCTTATCTTTCCCCAAACCTGCGCAAAGTTTTAGACAGCCATTACGAAGTGCTGTGATACCTAACCCGAAGTCCTAAACTCTTCATACCGAAAACAATATAACAATATGGTCTATCATCTGATCGAGTGGTGGAGGTTTTGTAGTTTTTGTGCAAGCCCAAGATCGGGCCGGATGGTGCGGAGAGTTGAAGTCCACTGCACCTTCAAAAAAAGAAACTAAACCCTAAACCCCAAAGCCCTAAACCCCGAACCCTGCAGCCCTACAGCCCCGTGATAGGATGCATCGCGCCGCACGAATTTGCAGCAGCCACCTGTTTCAAAGCCAGTCGGGCTCGTGGGGTGCCGTAAGGGTTTTTTAAGGTTTTGGGGTTTCGGGTTTTGGGGTTTGGCATCTGTGATGGGAGTATTGAGTTTTTTTGAGTTTTTTTCGTAGTACGACGCCGGGTCTGGGGCTCCGGTGTGTAAGATTCAATACAAAGATCTGGAGCTTTTTGTGCCTAAATTCCAAATATAGGGCTTAGGATTTGGCGTTCAGGGCCAAATGAGCCAATTCTGGGCACTGGCCTTGGAGTGGGGCTTACGCCTGGGCTGTTCCTTGGGCCGGGGCCTATGGTTTGGGCTTCAGCCCTGCCCCTGCTAAGCTAGCCGAGACCCGCCTATACCCAGAGAGCCCAACATCCCTTAATTCGGGAATATATAGCTTAAATCATAGTATGAAGCCCCTTCTAATGTAAGGTATATTGCTTAATTAAGGGGTATTGGGCTCTCTGGGTAGAAGCTTTAAAAAATTTACCCATACTATTCCTTTAGGGTGCCTTATTGTAACTGTAGAAGAATATAACCCCCAACACCCTGGCCCTACAGTGGGGCCTTGAGTTGCTGCGAACCCGAAGGCTCGGAAGAAGACAGAAGCCACGGCCGTACTTGGAGGATTCTGGGACTTGCTAACTAGGGTTAGAATTAGGGTAGCTATACTTATAACCCCAATTAAGGTACTTATAACCTTACTAAGTCCCATGATCCTCCAAGTAGGGGCCCAATCCTCACTAAAAATCCGAAGTGGAAAGTCTTGGGGAGCAGCAACTTGTTCCGGTCGGTTTCTTGCCTTCCCGGAGACTTATGACGCCCGAAACCTCGCAGTCGTCGCAGCCGCAGTCGCAGTCGCAGTGACCCCCTGACCCCTGAACCCACCACATTTCCAGAGAACAGCGACAAGCCAAAGCTCAGGTAGGGCCAGGGGCCAAAAGCAATTACAGTACTATTCCGGGGGTCCCTTGTCATACTTATATTCAATGTACACCAAAACTGTATTCTACTTATTCAGGCCTATATGGGTGGTTGTCAAAATTAGGGTCCCTTTATGGGTCCCGAATATAGTACGGCACCTATTATTTAGGGTACCCCAAAAGGGGCCTTAATTTTGACAACCGCCCATATATTAGTTGTACTGAGGCGGTATCTCTTTGTAGGTTTCTCGGCTTTGGGGGCTTCAGTCTTCCGCCTGATGGTCTTGAGCCTCGAGGCTTTTGATGTCTAATATAGGAACCTGATTAAGAAACCTTGAGCCTTTATTAGGTTTCTATAAGGGTTCCTTTAAAGGGTGCTATAAGGGTAGTATAGGGGTTTTGGGGGTTTGATATAGGAACCTGATTAAGAAACCTTGGGCCTGTATTAACCTGTATTAGGGTTCCTTATATGAATCCTACTATTATTGGGTTATAAGGCCAGGGTTTCTTAATCAGGTTCCTACATTAGGCCTTGCGGGCTTCGGATCCCAAACCCCAAACCCTAAACAATTGGAGGTCTGCTGTAGCTTGAAACTTTTCTCTTCCGAGCCCCTGGGCGCCCCCCAGAGAGCCCAATACCCCTTCATTAAGGAATATAGCTTGAATCCTAGTATGAAGCCCCTTAGAATTTAAGGTATATTGCTTAATTAAGGGGTAGTGGGCTCTCTGGGCCAGTCCGAGGCGTTGCAGAATTTCGGCATACGACTCCCGCTTTCCGAGCTGCTCGGGCTGAAGTCAGGCCTTAAGTTCTGCAAAGCGAAGCCGCCCCTTGGGCGTTCTTCTGCTTGGCTCTTAGGAGTTTAACTTTCTGGGTTTCTATATGAGCCATAATAAGGAGGCTAAAAGTTTAACTTTTCGGAGGGGTTCAGAAGTCAGCCAAGGCAATACACGTCTTCCAAGTGAAACACTCAACACCCTAAACCCTTGAAACCTGCTGGCCGATAGTTTCTTTCTTACTTTGGGTCTTGGGTCTTGCTTTCGGTCTTTAGAGAACACGAACACCACGAACAGGTTTAGGGCTTCAAGGTTTATGGATTTAGGGGTTTAGGGTTTAGGGCCCCGAAAATCCCAAACCCTAAAACCCTGGTTCAGGATTTGGATCCTGAGGGTCTCAAGTAGCTGCAAGTTGCTCATACATATTCTTAGTAGCTGAGTGGATACACTTTACACTTTTTGGGATAATATTACCCACTATAAAACTGAAAATGCACACTTTTGGGGGCTTATGAACTCAGCAACTAAGCATTGTACGGCCAGACCCTAAACCCTAAAACCTCAAGCTCTAACCCTACAGAACCCAGGACCCAACAGCATCCAACACTCCAGAGGGTTTCATACAAGGGTTACCAGGGGATCCCCACGAGTCTCATAGGTATGCATCATTACAGGGTTTCCTGTGCTTCGATAGAGCCACAAGCCTGGTAATTCAAGGGCCCTTAATCTTAGAGTACTTAGAGCAGGGTTTGTCACGGTAGATATTTCTACGCATATTAAGGAACTATACGGAAATTTTATTGCCAGTTCTTCCGACTCCCTTCTCCGTCTGGGAGCCCGCTTGGCTTGCAATCTGCCCCACCCGACTTTGTTGTATGAGCGAGTTCGTGCACCTAAACCCTAAACCCAAAGCCCTGCGCCCTAAACCCCAAACCCTAAACCTTAAAAGCCCTAAACCCTAAACCCTAACCCTAAACCCTTTAAGTAAGCCCAAGGGAGCTCCCCCTGAGAAGCCTTGGAGTTGCGTGGGTCTGCCAGAAAGGGGGAGGGGGGTAGGGGGTCTTAATACCTATAATAAGGACTTGTTTAGGGTTTAGGGTTTAGGGTTTGGCCATTTAAGGAAGCATAGTCCCCTACCCCCCTCCCAAGCATCAGCAAGGATAGCTGTCCTTCTCAAGTTCTTGTCTCCCATGCGACTCGCTGGCACTGGATGTGGGAGCTTCAGAAAGTACGTGGGTTCCTATATTCTACTCTATTCTACTCTACTCTATTCTACTCCGTTCTACTCTATACTCTGTTCTGTTGCATTTTTTACTCCCTTCCACTCTATTCTGCTCTGTTCTGTTCTATTCATTATTTTATTTGCTAGTCTCGGTCTAGGGAGTCTAGGGTTTAGGGTAACCTGTACATCTCTAATCTCATTAAAGAAACACAAGACCCACAAAATCCAAACCGTAAACTCCAGGTCAACGATTTGCTGGGGCCCAGGGGTTTTAGACCTTACGGCTTAGGTCCATGGTTTAAGGTTGAGGGTTTCAGTGGATTAGGGTTTAGGATTTTGGGGTGTAGGGTTTAGGGTAAACCCTAAACCAGGGCTTTCGAGGCTTTCGGGCGTACGAAGCTTCCCTGGCCCTGAGAATGACCGAAGCTCGTCTTCCAAAACGTTGAAGGTAAGGGGCCTTTGGCGGAAGGTCCCTAAACCCTAAAACCCTAATCCTAAGCTGAACCTTAACCCTAAACCCAAAACCCTAAACCCTAAACCTTAAGTCCTAAACCTGAAGCCCTAATCCTCCCATGCGCTTAAGTTTCCGCCCTGTCTGTTGAGGTTTCGGGGTAACGCCGACAGGTTTTAGGTTTTTTTGCAGTCAATGATCAATTGGATGAAGGTTGCACGTAGGCATATATTATTATATTGAAACAGAGCTTTATATGAGGATTATAACAGGATAAGATTGCTAATCTGATTAAAGTTGCCGTTGCCTACCTGGCCCTAAACCCGAGAGCGAGGAATGATGCGACAGAGACGGGCATACCTCCTGTTCTGCGGCAGGAGGAGCGAGCAAACTCGTAAACCCCGAGGTTCAGGCAGCATTCTGTCGGCTTGAAGCTGCAAAAATCTCAAGACTGCCAGGACACCAAGAATCAGAGTACAGTAACTCCATAAAGTTGGAAACCCGATTAAGGCCAAATAGTGCTGGGATTCCCTTCCCATTACTCTTAAGGATTGAGGCTATTGGGTTTCCAACTTTTGGGCTTCCACTGTAAGTCCAGAGAGAGAATTTCGTGAGACACTTTGTCAGGGTTGCTTGGCCACCGGCTCGGTCCCTCGGCTAGGGCTAGGTGGTTCAGAGCTTCAGCCTCTAGACCGCAAAGGCCAAGGCCCAAACCCGAAAACACAGACACACAAACCCCTAAACCCCGCAAGCCATTAGCCGTAAACTCTAGACCCTTCTTGGAGGATCATGGGACTTAGTAAGTTAGGTTATAAGCACCTTAATTGGGGTTATAAGTATAGTTACTAAGTCTCATGATCCTTTAAGTAACCCCAAACGAACAAACTAAGTCCCAAGCCCCGAACCAAAAGCACGTACTCTCTGTCACCCTTCTGTAACCGATGTATTCAAGGCACCGACAGGTTCCGGAAGCCTGGAGTGATTCAAAGAACAGAATTCCGGACTTGAGCAATCTTCAACTGCCCCTTGCCTTAGCAGTCAAAGTAGGTAACCTTTAACCTTCGTAGGGTACTGCAGCCCCTAGATATTCCGTTGAACTGTAGGCCCACTAGGATACGAGAGACATAAGGCCCTAAACACTACACTTCTACGCTTGTAGCCCTAAGCAGTGGAGCTTACAGCTTTGCGCTTAGTGACTCCTGAAGCTGAAGCCACGAACCAGTGCAGGACCTGTCTGGCGCAGTTGGCATCCCGTCTGCATGGGAGCTGATACCCTGAACCTAAACCGTGATGGGGTTTGGGGTATTGGGGTGTAGGGCTGAGTGGACGTCTTCTTCTTCTTTGCGGGTCTGCTTTCGATCTTCAACAGCTTTTCGTCTTAACCCAAATACTCACTGTAACCCTAAACCCCAAAAAGCCTTCAACCATTTGGGTGATCTGTCTTAGCCCACCTACACACTGGTAGGAAGCAGAAACCCTTTGTGAGGATCTGGGCAAGCGTAAACTCCTAAACCCTAAACCCTAACCAGCACCTTTTGGGGTAGTATAATCCCTATATAATCCTTATATTATGAAAAAGGTTAACCTTTGGTTCCCCATGAGACCCGACAAGTAGGCCTAAAAGCCCTGAAACCCCCCGAGTCTTGATAACCAAGCACTTCGCTCTCGGTAAGGAGCTGGAATGCTAGTAGGACCTCGGGGGCTTCGGGTTTGGGGCTTCGGGTTTGGGGCGTAGGATTAGGTTTGGGGGTTCAGGGTTTGGGGCTTAGGGGTTTAGGGTTTAGGGTTTAGGGGTTTGGGGTTTAGGGTTTGGGGTTTAGGGGCTTAGGGTTTAGGGTTTGGGGTTTAGGGTTTGGGGTTTAGGCAAGAAGAGGCGCAGAGTTCAATAAGCTTGTACTTGCAAGCCGCCTGGAGCTTCGCAAAATGCACATGGAACCTCACAGGCAATCGCTAAACCCTGGAGCCCTTGAGCCCCAACTTCCTATTCTTCGGTAATGTAGGAACCTGATTAAGAAACCCTGGCCCTATAACCCCCAACATAGTAGGATTCATATAAGAAACCCTAATAAAGGCCCAAGGTTTCTTAATCAGGTTCCTATATCAAACCCCCCAAAACCCTTATACTACCCTTATAGCACCCTTTAAAGGAACCCTTATAGAACCCTAATAAAGGCCCAAGGTTTCTTAATCAGGTTCCTATATCAAACCCCCCAAAACCCTTATACTACCCTTATAGCACCCTCTAAAGGAACCCTTATAGAACCCTAATAAAGGCCCAAGGTTTCTTAACCAGGTTCCTACATTAGCTCGAACGCCTCCTGTAAGGAATGGAGCCGAGCCTTGAGGCACGGCACGTCACCGGTTTTACGCGAATATGCAGAGAGTTTCAGGGTTTAGCGTTTAGGGTTTAGGGTTTAGGGTTTGGGTTTTGAGGGTTGGGCAAGGGCGATATAAGGGAGAAGTTGTAGGGGTCAGATGAGGGTTAGAATAAGTTCTACAAGGCTGAAGGTGCAAGGATTTAGGCTGCAGGTGTTATATTAGCTTTATATGGGTTCAGGGTTCAGAGGACTTCCTAAGAAGGTTATGCATGAGTCCCTTAGTCCTTCAAATCGTTCTTCAGTACTTCAAGGTGATGATAAGACTGCGTATGTATCCCTCATGATGGAAATCAATCCAATGGTACCCGTTCAAGGAACCCTACAGTCCCCTTAAAGGAGCCCTTAAAGGAACCCTATAGTCCTTGAAGGAGCCCTAAAAGGAACCCTACAGTCCCCTTAAAGGAACCCTATAGTCCCCTTGAAGGAGCCCTTATGGCTGCCTTTCGTACCTTGCAGTCATCCTTAGCCGTGGCTTCCGAGCTTCTCGGTGCGTTCCTCGGGATGGTTTCACTGTGAAAGTTTGGGGCTTAAACCCTAAATCCCTAAACCCCTAAACCCCTACACCCCTAAACCCTTAATATTTAGAGGCCCAGGGGACTTGGTAAGTTGGTTATTAACAGGGTAATAAGTACCCTAAATGGAGTTACCCCAATTATAACTCTACTTTTAACCTACTTACTAAGTCCCCTGGTCCAAGTACGACCTCACTTATAACTACCCATGACCCAGAGAGCCCAATACCCCTTAATTAAGCAATATGCCTTAAATTATAAGGGGCTTCATATTATGATTTAAGCTATATTCCTTAATTAAGGGGTATTAGAATCCCTAAACCCCAAACCCTCTACATCCC
This sequence comes from Symbiodinium sp. clade A Y106, assembly GCA_003297005.1. Classification (NCBI taxonomy): domain Eukaryota; class Dinophyceae; order Suessiales; family Symbiodiniaceae; genus Symbiodinium; species Symbiodinium sp. clade A. Next base: position 27,869 of record BGNK01004386.1, read on the forward strand.
TTAAAGGAGCCCTTAAAGGATCTATATTCCTTAACTAAGGGATATTGGGCTCTCTGGGGAACCTCCAAGTAAGACCCTGAAGAGCCTGGCAGGATCAGTGCACGCGAGCGATCTCCGGGGCGCAGGAGCCGAACTTCGGAGCTCGAGTTGGGTGTAAGTGTATTCTAACATGATATGTTATAATTTACAATATGCTATAGTATAATATGATAGGATATATTGTAGAAGAATGTAACTTTTAATATGACAAAAGGCCCAAAAGTAGCCTTTTTGGTATCCCATAGTAACCCTTATGACTATGGTCACTGTAGTAGTTAGCACCCTTATAGTAGCCCTTGTAGGAACCCTTACATCCTGATAGTCACCCTCATCGAACTTTCAGTTGCGAAGCATGAGGTCCTAAACCTGCGAGATACTGACCAGGCGCAGAAGTGTGACGTGCCGTACTTGGAGGGTCGGGGGTAGTTCTAAGTGGGGTTATAAGTCCTCTAATGTAGGCTATAACTATAGTTATCCTATTTACAAACCTTACTTATAACTACCCATGAACTTCCGAGGTGCCAGGTGAGATCAGAAAGCAAGTGCAAGGAATCCCACGAGTCTTCCAGGACAAGGATCCTGATCATAAGCTCGCTAGTAACCCTCATAGTATGCCCGCACAGTAGCCCTTAAAGTACTCGTATATCCTGAACTACCCCTTATAGTAGACCTTGTAACCCTTCAAGTAGCTCTTAGAGTAGCCCTTATAGTGAGTCTTATAGTGACCCTTAGAGCCTTAGAGTGACTCTTCTTGCAACCCTGATGGTGACCCTTCGTGTCCTCCAGGACAAGGTGTGCGAGGCAACGGGCTTGAGCCGAGCCGCAGAAGTCTGTGAGACGATCTCGGGCATCTGCGCCGGTCAAGGTGGCTAGGGAGTTTAGGACGTTTAGGGTTTAGGGTCTTCGAGTTTGGGGCTTAGGGTGGCTTATAGGGCTTCGGAAGTTTAGTGTTTAGGAGTTTAGGGTTTTTAGGGTTGTAGAGTTCTAGGGCTTGGGAAGATTAGGGTTTTAGGGCCTAGAAAGTCTAGGGTTTAGGTGGTCGTGGAATGGCATATTGGGAGCCACAAAAAAAACTAAGCTGCAAGGGTATTATTATTACTTAGCAGCTGAGTGGATACACTTTATACGTTTTGGGATAATACTACCCACTTTAAAGCTAAAAGTGTACATTTTTGGGGGCTTATGAACTCAGCAACTAAGATTAGTGTCTTACAGATTTGGCGCTCAGAAGACGAGTGGCAGGAGTAGCAACATGTTGAACACCAGTGACAGTGACAAGAGTAATGTCCGTGGCAGCACTGCCGAGGCTACTGCTGCAAACTCCTCGTGCCTTTTCTCCTTCTGCTCCACCTCCTGCTCCTCCTCGTCCTCCTCCTACCACGATAGCGACTAGTCATGCTCATGATGGTGGTGAGGTTGACGATCATGATGGTGAGGATCATCGTCATCGTCTATGGAACCATTGCACCCGTCGCCATCTTGGTTTGTTGCGGTTACTGTGACGGCGTGTTTAGCGTGCTTAACGATATTGGCTATTAGTATAGTTTTTTTGTGCGCACTATTTGGTATCTGTCTTTTTAATGTAGTACCATTGTTCCCATCGCTTCCTGTCGTTAACGCTGTCGTCATGGGTATTGTTGTCAGTGCCGCCACCGTCGTCGTTCATGTTGTTAATTACCACCCTGCCTTCATGATGTCTGCATAGTAAAGATTGCTTGAAGATTGTTGTTCAACTTAGCTTTAGCATTACTGCTGTATCTTTACCTTTACCCTAAAATCCTAAACCCACATTAACCCTAAACCCTAGATGCTGAACCCTCACGAGTATGATTTTTCTGCGGTCCTTTGCAGGCGATCCGATGAACAAGGCCAACAGCTACCAGCCTTAAGTCGGAGATCACTGTTTTGTTGGTTTTGTTACATACATCTACATATATATGTACACATGAAATATAGTCTGGTATATATCGTACATAGTATATAGTCTATAGTATATATTATAGCTTCATGCGGCTCTCTGGAGCTTTAGGACTTTAAGGATTACCTCGACCTTGGATTCGTAGGTGTGCTTGCAAGGGAATTCGGCCGGCCGACCAGGCTTTCCGAGGGCTCAGGAAAACCTAAACCCAAATACCTAAAGCCTTGCCTTGCAGCTTGCTTGGAGTCAAAGGTGCTTCACTACACTTAAAAAACCCCTGAACCCTAAACCCTAAACCTGAACCCGAGACTTGCGGATGGCAGGCATTAAAAAGGAGCTCAAAAAAACCTGAACCCCGGACCCTACACCCTAAACCAAGGGGCACCAGAGCCGCAACGGAAACTCTCGAGCGCCGAAGGACCGAATGCACCCAGAAGCCCTAAACCCAAAGCCCTGAAGGATTAGAGCCCTAAAGCCCCAAAGCCAGCCCACCTAAACCCGAAAGCCCAAAACCCACACCCCGTAGCAACCTCTGTAGTAACCCATATAGAGCCCCTGCAAAGCCGCCCAGAGAGATATACTCTACATCATAATATTAAGTCCCCTAGAGTTTAAGAACCCCTATAATACTCCTTATAGTAATTCTTATAGACCCCTTTAAAAAGGAACCCTTGAAGGAACCCTTAGGTAGTTATTGAGGCCCCTGCATATTCCTTAATTCAGGGGTATTGGGCTCTCTGAGCGTAGAAAAGCCGGGAGTCCGAAGCACTGAAGCTTTGAGCAACCCAGAGACTCCAATATCCCTTAATTAAGGAATAGACCTTAAATCGTATTAGGGGTCCTACTATAATTTAAGGTATCTTCCTTAATTCAGGGATATTGGAGTCTTTGAGCATTGCTGAGGCGTTTTCAAGGCCGTCGCAGATGCAGACTTCGTGCATGAGGTAGGGTCTAGGAACTTCAGGGGTTTAGGGGTTTTCGGTAGGGTTTAGCGGTTCAGGATTTAGGGTTTGGGGTTTTGGATGTAGGGTTTAGGGTTTAGGATTAGGGTTTAGGGGTTTTGGATTTAGGGTTTAGGGTTTGGGATCCAGGGTTTGGGGATTTTGGGTGTAGGGTTTAGGGGTTAGTTTAGGGATTTTGGGTGTAGGGTCTAGGGTTTGGGGGTTGGTTCAGGGGTTTAGGGTTCAGGGGTTTCTCAGGGTTTTGGGGCTTAGGGCTTCGGGGTTCGAATAGGGATGCCAAAATCCAGATTTCGGTTTTCAAGTGGTTACCAAAAGGCCGTGGCAGATGAGTTGAATATGTGGATTTTCAGGAGCCCAAACCCTCCACCCTAAACCCTAAACCCCAAACCCTCCACCCTAAACCCTCCACCCTAAACCCAAGCCCAATAGCTACAACTTCGACTCCACAGCCAAGCGTCACCAAGCACGTGAGACGAGCCCTCAACCCTGAACCCTCAACCCAAAACCCAAATCTCGGTGAGGGCGGGGAGCTCATCGCGGACCTTAGCGACTTGATGGTGCTGCTTGCTGGGGTGGCTGTCGTGGCTCGGCAGCGCTGCTTAGATACGATATTATGGTATACTGCACTATGCATGGCGTATTATACTATACGATAGTATAATATAGTCTATCCCAGCCTAATATAGTCTAACACAATAGAATATAACATAACTTGATATGACAAAAAGAGCTTTAGTATATTCTGATATAGTATACTACCAGATAGTATAATGTGACATGTCATTACATGGTATGGTATAATACGGTGTGACATCACAAAATGAAAGCCAATCAAGCATGCAAAAACAGATGGCACATATCACAGAATACATTAGATAAGGTTATACATAACATATTAAAGTACAACATGATGTAACGTGCTGTAACCTATAGTACTATAACATGCCATTTCACGATATCATATAACATGACATGACATAATCTCACAGGGTTTCAGGGCCTGGCATCGGTCTTTACGCGAAACCCCAGCTAGTCGTATACGGGCATGAGCGGTGAAGGCCGGGCTCGGGACTTTCATGACCTTGCAAGGACCCAGAGGACCCAGGGAGTTAGTGAGCAGGGTTGTAAGTAAAGAGGACACTCAGGTCCCTAAAGTCTGCTCGGACCTGTTTGACGCTACGAGCCCACCCACCATGATGCCATGCATGGGCTAGCTGGCTTCGGAAAAGGTACGCTCCCGTAGATAAAAAAAAGCCCAAAACCCCGAACCCTAAGTCCATAACGCCATTAGGTCCGTGCTCTTCGAAGGTCGAAGGGGCCCACACCTTTTGACACGAACCCGACACATACATCCGAAAGGCCTGAAACCCAAGTTTTTGAAGCGTCCAGGCCCAGGGCTCTGTCATACAAAGAGCTCGGAGCCACATTAGTACGGGTATCCCCTTCGATTTAGGGTTTAGGGTTTAGGGGCTTACTACTTTAATTGCTATGGCCCCCAGATTTTGCCCAACTGACTCTTAGATCTCTCTCAGCGGGAGAGTCCCGAAACCTCCCAGTCGTCAGCCGCGAGAAGTTTTTGGAACAAATCCCGGCTGCATCCGACACCGACAGCCCCCAAAAACGCAGAGAACAGTGCGGAATGCAGAGAACAACGCTGAACCACCCGAAGAACCTTTAACCTCCAAGCCCTAAATCTGGCAGGTCTTCATGCATCCGCATTCCGTTCACGCGGTGCATGAGACGGGCCCTTTCCTGCAGCAGATGGCAGTCCAGGCCGAGTTCGTCTCAGTGCAGGGCTTCCGAGACAAACAGGGGGTTCAGGATCTGTGGGGGTTAGGCTTCAGCTTCAGGGCGCAAGTCTTAGGGGTTAAGGTTTAGGGTTGGGGGGTACGAGACGTCCGTCCGGTTCCTCGGCAAAAACGAACTACCTTCCGTCCAACTGATGAAGTGCCCAAGCCACAAACCCCAAGCCGGCAACTCTTTTCACAGAAAGAAGCCGCGCCTTGGCACATGCTAGACCTGTGAACTCGCAACTTTGCCAATCAACGCCAGAAATCCGCCCGAAGCTTCAGCAGCTGAGCCAATGTCTGCAGCTACAGCGAACTAAAGCATTTTCCATGAAGGCAGTTGTGAACAAGATAGTTGAGTTTTTGTTTCAAAAGCGGACCTTCAAGACTCAGCCCATTCAAGCCCGAACGAAGCCCTAACATTCCAGAAGAGGCTTCTTCCCGCAGTCCCAGAGGCCTAAACCCTAAACTTACACTCGAAACCCTTTAAAACCCCCCCAAAAAAGCCGTCCTTTTGGTCATTTAACCCTAAACCGTAATTCCTAAACCCTGAAGCCATTAATTCCTGGAACTCTTAAACCCAAAGCCCATACTTTTCTGTCTGGTGCTTAGTAGGGAATGGGGGAATGGATCCCTATAGTAGTCCCTATATAATCCCCCATAACAGTCCCCAATATCCATTCCCCTATTCCCTACTAAGAACCAGACCTTAAAACCCTAAACCGCTAAACCCTAAAACCCTTAATTTTTAACCCTTATAGTACCCTTTGAAGGATACTAAGAACCAGACAGTTTTGGGGAAGGCCGGTGAAGCGGCGGAAGACTGCGTGGCAGGCTTCGAAGAGCTGGCCCAGGCCTTGCTGAGTTTAGCCAGAGACTCCAATATCCCTTTAAAGGGACCTATAAGGGTTCCTTTAAGGGTTCCATTAAGGGATCTATAGGGTTTAGGGTTTAGTGGACTCCAATATCCCTTACTTAAGGAGTATTCCTTAAATCATATTCGGGATCCTACTATAGTTTAAGGTATATTCCTTAATTAAAGGATATTGGAGTCTCTATAGGGGCTTGAGGGGTTTTTCTGCCCCAGAACCAAATCTGCTGGTTTAATAGAGGGGCTTAAATAATTATCTATACTACTTTGGGGGCTCCTTATTATAAATATAGTATAATGGGCCCCCAAACCTGATTCTAATTATTAAGGCCCCGATATGACTCGTCCAGTGTCCATACTGGTTCACGCTCATGTAGAGACAGGCATGCTGAAGCCCCGAATCAGGTATAGTAGAAGCCAGAAAGTTGGAACATCATTCTCCTCATGCCCTTAAGGTAAAGTATAAGGGATCCTAGCACGAATCCTCCTAAACCCATGTTCCAACTTTCTGGGATTCGCTGTACCCTGAACCCAAAAAGTGCTTGAAGCTGTCAGCGCCACACCTCGGACCCGAACCCAAGCAGCCTTCATGACACCGTTTTAAGCCACCCTACAAAACTGGTAAAGAATGGAACCTAGTAATACGAATGATAATAGTACTACTAGTAGTACTACTAGTGCTAACCCTAAACCCTAAACCCTAAACCCTACACCCTAATAACAACAAGAAGCCTCCGCCGCCCTTGTCCTGCCCCTGTCAGTCGGGTCCGCTGATCCCAGTCCTGATGTCCGGCGTCCTCGGGGCCAGCAAAGCCTTGTGGGCGCAGGCCGACAGTTGCGGGGTTCTACATTGATTTAGGGTTCAGGGTTTAGGGTTTTAGGGTTTAGGGTTTAGGGTTTTGGGGTTTAGGGTTTAGGGTTTTGGGGTCTTGGGGTTTAGGGGTTTAGAGTTTAGGGTTAGGGTTTAGGGATTGTTATTGTGACAGGTTTCTAAGGTTTGAGGGTTTATCACTTAGGGTACGAGTTGTTTCAGTGTTTCGGGTTTGGGTTCTGGGGCCATCATCTTGCTTCCTGCCGTTTCGGACATGCACGAATACGGAAGCCCAATTACTGAATAATGTTCTTTCATTTAATGTATGGCAAGCCCCGATTCGAGTGATTAAGGCCCTTGAATTCAACATGGAATGTCGGACTCGGAACCACGACCAGAAACCCCTGCTAATCTTTGTGCACGGCGAACTCGCTAAATATAAATTAAACGAATCTCGCGGCTTATAGCGAATTGTAGCATAGTACGATACTGTAGTATAGTATTATTCGACTATATTGCAGTGTGCTATAGGATAGCATAGTAGATGAGAGTATATTACAGTATTCAACCCCGCAGCGACTTTAGGGGGCCTGGTCTTGGTCAGGTGCTTCGGGCGGTTGCGCCAGCTGTGGATTCAGTGGGGTGGTTCTCAAAATTAGGGTCCCTTTTTGGGTACGGCATCCGGCCCGGCACCTATTATTTAGGGTACCCAAAAAGGGGACCATAATTTTGACAGCCACCCAGTGGTGATCTGTAACCCCTGCACCCAAAAAGGCCCAGAATCCAGAACCCTCAAGGAACCGGAATGCTGACACACAAAGTTTCGCCCAGTAAACCCTAAACCATAAACCCTAAAGGACAAACCCTAAACCCCCAAACCCTGAACCCCAAAGCACCAGAATTTTCGATAAATGCTCCCGAAATCCTAAACCCCACCCAGAGCCTGAACTCCAAAGCTCCGCGCACGAAGCTCAGGGGACGGTCTCTTTGGACGAGGATGAGGCGGACTGGGCCAGGGATGCCTGCCTTGCCTAAAGTCTCGATTTAGGGCTTTAAGGGGTTTAGGGTTTAGGGTCTATGCATGCGGTCTCTCGAACAGTCTCGAAGCAACCACTTGGAGACTAGACTGCAGAATCATTACGAATACTCGAGCTGGCTAGCCAGGGGAGTCCTGGAAGCCACATAACAAGTCTTGAGGAACAATCTGTACTCCCTAGGGCCCTAGGGTTTAGGGGCTAGAGCAGAACCGACTAGAGCAGAGGAGCTTGGTTGGCAAGGGCCCAGGGTTTGCGATTCAGATGTGCCTTGCTCCTTCAGAAGGAACAGTGCTCACACACAACAGTCAACGTTCATTGTCACAGCCATAGCAATTCAATATTATAGCGGCCTTAATAATTACCAATACTGTCTTGGGGGCTCCTTGTTACGAGTATAGTATAATTGGCCCCCAAACCCCATTCTAATCATTCAGGCCCCTACAGTAGCAAGTCGGACTCGTGCTCCTAGATGGTCTAAAGCCTGACATAAAAGCCTGAATAATTACCACTATTATATTCCAGAGGGTTCCTAGCAGCCCTAGCATAGTTGCAGTCATATACGCCAAAGCCCTATTATGATTATCAAGGTCCCTATACTAAACTTGCTAGACCGTTATAGCAACCCTTGAAGGAACCCTTAACGGAGCCCTGAAAGGAACCCTATTCCAACAATCCTCAACTCAAAACCCCAGGCCTTATCCTAACCCAGAGAGCCCAATACCCCTTAATTAAGGAATATACCTTAAATTATAAGGGGCTTCATATTATGATTTAAGCTATATTCCTTAATTACGGGGTATTGGGCTCTCTGCGAACAACGCAACTAACTCAACCCTGGCTCTTAACTCCAACAATCCTAAACCTTTAAATCCGAAACCCAGCAATCTCAGCGCAGATCCTGAATCCCAAATCTTCGACCATATAACTAGGACCCAGAGTAGGCCCTTATTCCCTTTTTTAGCGTTTAGGTTCCCCTTTAAACCAAAAAGGGCACCCTGTTTATTCCTAAGTTACTCTTAGAGTCTTAGATCTAGATAAACTCACGCCGAAGTTTCGGTGACCTGTGGAGGCCCTCTTGTATGCCCGCACCTTCCTGGACAAGGCGGTAGGGGCTTGATAATTATCAACATCTTTCCTGAAGGCTCCTTTAATATGACCATGCTACAAAAAGCCCTATGCTATAGTATACACCCTAACCCCAAACCCTAAACCCTATTCAGGCCCTATTCTAATTATGAAGGCCCTAGAAATGCCACCGCGTCTAGAGCCCAGTTGGACTGGGATGCGAGAGTTTGGGGTTTTGCCGGAAAACCATACACCCCTCTTAAGGGTTGCTTAAAGGGTACTATACAGTTCTGTAATAGGGTTCTCTTTAAGGGTTCCTTTATCGGGTACTATAGAGTTCTATAATAGGGTTCCCTTTAAGGGTTCCCTTAAGGGGACACTTGAGCCCTTACTTGGAGTTCATGGGTTGTTATAAGTGGGGTTGTAAGTCCCTAATCTGGGTTATAGCTACGGTTACGGTATTTATACTTGAACCTCCAAGCATAGGACCCTGAAAGATTGAACGGAACGATACCCAGAAAATCCCCTGCGCAAGGATGACAAGCACAAATCGAGAAGTGTACCAATAATAAAAAGGGACCGTTCAAAGTTTTTCGATGCCGACATCGTAGATAATATACAGCCCTGTAGTAAGCCCTAAGCCCCTAAACCCGTAGTACCCTTTAAAAGGACCCTATCATCGATCCCTACACTACCCTTTAAAGGTTCTTTCTATGAGTAGAGGCGTACATGAACCCCGATCCCGCAGATTGAAAAATCATCCCAGAGGTAAGCAACCAAGACCCCCGGATCCAAAAAGTAGACCTCAATGGGCCTATAAAGCACCTCTTAGTGGTGTAGGGCCCCAAATAGCAAGTCCAGCTCAGACCCGAACCCGAAACTCCAAGGCCCGGGGTGCGAAAAACCTAAACTCTGAACCCTCAAGCAAAACTCTAAAACTTTAAACTCTAGAAATCTAACAGTGAAAGAAACACCAGGCCAACAAAGCCCAAACCCCCAGGCCTAAACCCCATGCAAGCCTCGGCACCCGCAGGGCTGTTCACTTCACGACTTCCACAAGTTGGTCCATTGCGCTGGCTGCAAATGGGGCCCCTCCTCCTGTCTAGGGATCTGGGGTCTGATTAGGGGTGTATGACTCTTATTTTGGAGGGTCTAGGGCCCCAAACTCTCAACTTTACCATTTCGGCCTGGGGCCAAAAAGGACGTTGCCGAAGTTCTGAGCTCTCTTGGGGTCCTGGGTTAAGGATTACTTGGAGGTTAATGAGTAGTTATAAGTGGGTTGCCAGCAGGTTAACCAATATTATAACCCAGATTAGGGGACTTACAACCCCACTTAAAACTACCCATGGACCTCCAATTACTTAAGGGTTTAGGGCCGTTTAGGGTTTCGGGTTTACTACTGGTGTGTTGGGCTTCAAGGTTCAATGAAGCCGCAAAGAGATCAACGCCGTACAAGGATGTGTACTATGTCCTCAAGCTCGGGCATGTGAAGAAAGACCATGGCATTAACAAACAGTTTCAAGCTCTAAATGAACTGCGAAGCCCCAAAACCTGAGGCAAATCCTGAGGCATGGCTGTCTGTCTCTCGTTTCTCGCTTGCTCCACATAGAGCCCTCGGCAATAGACCTTATGTCCCATCATGCCGCAGAACTTCTTAAAGTCTCGGACATCTCAGATGAAACCTGTTAATGTTAGAACAGGGTTTTGCCGCCCATTATACTATTATTATAAGAAGGAACCCCGAAAATAGTATCTCCAGTAAAGCTCGACTTGAGGTGAAACGCCCGAGTGCCAGCCCTGAATCATCAACCGTACGCCCTCTTGGGCGCATGAGGATGAGAGGTACAGAAAGAGACACAAAGAGCCAGAGAGCCAGAGGGCCAGAAAGACAGAGACAGAGAGCTAGTGACAGGGCGACAGAGCGACAGAAGGACAGAGGGACCAAGAGACGGAGAGAGAGAGACAGAGGGACTTAGACACACAGACACATAGACACAGACCTAGAGGGAGCGCGGTTGAGGAAGTGAGCGGGAGGGAGAGGGAGACGGAACTGTGAAGAAAGAGGTTTCGGAGGGGTGGGCTGCTCGCCCGAATCCAGAATACTTGTGTTCACATACCACTACGCGCCGAACTCTAAATCAAAGCCGGAAGCCAGAATTCCCGTAAACACAATCCCCAAACCCGTTCCGTAAAAGGGAAGTGGGGGATCTATTGGGGCACTCAAAGGCTTGATTTCGAGCTTTCAGAACTCAAGAACTGATGATGCACCAGATCCTGCATGACCTACAGCATCGCACATCTCATGTCGCACTATCCACTTCCCCGCAACCCCTTGATTTCAATAGCCGGCATGCGTGTCAGTTTGTTTTTGTGCGAAGCCAGGTCTGTGTGCATGTCTGTGTGCTTGCTCAGCCGGCTTGCTTGTCAGATGCAGCGGGGTCTGCCACGTATGCTCGTGTGAGCAGGTCAACCCCCAGTCTGAGAAGTCTAGTAGTTGCTGCCGCTGCAGCAGACTCGCCTCAACAGACGTGTGTAGTTGTTAGCCGAAGCGCTTCGCAGTGTCGCCATGCCGGAGCAAGCGTGGACCAAGATGCCTTCGGATATGCGGACACTTGCCCAGGAGTGGTACAATCAGAATACAAAGCCGTCGGAGATTGCGGAGCTCCTTAACCGGGGCACATCCACGTTGACGCGATTGCTGTGTATGAAGAAAGCTGCAAAGAAACAAGGCAGGCCAGAAGTTCTCACGGATGCACAGGTGAACTTGTTGGAGTGCCACTTGATCAACTCATGTCAAAGCTGATGGTCGCAGCACCGTCACAGTGGAGGGCTTAATGAAGGGCAACGGGTTGGCAATGGTCAGAAGGCGCTCTTTTGGAAAAATCGCCGGTAGGGGTTCGTGGGTCCTCCGCCACTCACGAAGCTCAGGCACGTTCGGGCCGGGTGGTCTTGGGCACGGCCCCTTGCGCGAACAGCAGACTACGTAGGTTTTTCCACGTTTCAAGTTCAATCCTCCATTCTTATAGTAGTTTCAAACAGTTTCAGTATCCAGTTTGCCGTAAAGGGGCGAAAGCATTTTCAGCGTGCGTTTCTCAAAAGCCCAAAACTCTGCTGAGAGCAAAAGTGGTGATGGTGGTGGTAGTGGTGGTAGTGGTAGTAGTAGTAGTCGTAGTAGTAGTAGTAGTAGCAGTTTCAGTAGCAGTAGCAGTGGCAGTGGCAGTAGCAGTAGCAGTAGCAGTGGTGGTAACTGCGTCTCCCCTAACACTTCCCCATTCCACCTCCTCCCACTGCTTCCGAATGCTACTACTACTTCCAGGCTTGCCCTCTCCACCCTTCTCGCCCCCGTTCCGAGTACTTCTATTGCTTCTAGGTTTCCCCTCTTCCAACCTTCCACCCTTCCCCTCTCCGCTCTTCTTCTCCGGCCTCTTCCCCCACACTGGGCTTCTAGCCTCGTTCGACCGCTTCTACTTTGTAGAGGCTTCCCGTGCTTTCAACCTTCCACCCTTCCCCTCCCCGCCCTTCTTCTCCGGCTTCTTCCCACACCGCCACGACAACGACGTTCAGGTCTCCCTCCACTCCTCCCTTCTGGGCTTTCAGCCCCGTTCGATTGCTTCTACTTTTTAGGCTTCCTTTGCTTCCAACCTTGCACCCTTCCCCTCCCCGCCCTTCTTCTCCGGCCTCTTGCCTCACCCCCCACGCCGCCACGACAACGACTCTCACTCAGATCCGAGCAAGACTGCCCGGGTGCCACTGATTGTAGAGTCACCAACGGAGACGAAGGCTTAGTGATCCCTTCATCCATGTCTGCGGTCGAACTTCTGCCCTGCAAAAGGTGCCAGCGTGGCATGCAGTTCGTTGGTGACAACAAAGGGCATGCGGTTCATTTGTTGGGATGACGAAGAAACCATCTGTCTTCTGATGCCGCTGGGCTGGCCGTGCTGGTGGCAAGCCCTGCATGAAGTAGTCTCATGTTTGTGTCTGGCCTAGCAGACGATTCCGCAGGCCCACTTGGAGCTAGTGCGGCTGGAGACGAGGCCGGCTGCAGCAGACCTGTAACGCAGAGAAGCAGATGTTTCAGGACGAGCGACGTCCGAGTACCGGGCTCGGATTCCTACACCCTCGCATTAGCAGACAACTCGTCGCCTTGCAGGCGCCGGTTGTTGAGGAGATCGCATGGGCAACTGTCCGACCGGCATTGCAGATCAGGGGACCTGGGGTCAGCAGTCTGCGGGGAGAAGCAGTAGCGAAGTCGCGAGCGTGCGGTCGCGAGCGAGGCCCTGAGGTCGCGGTGTCATGCGGGCGCGAGGTCGCGACGGGGCTGAGGGGATATGAAGCTGAGAGGCTGCCCAGCTAACAAAGTTCGCTTCGCTCACTAGCTGGGCCAGCTGTCGCTTTGAAAAGATCTTCGCGGGGCAGGTTCTGAGGGTCCAGGTCGGCGAGGACGTCAGGCACATGCAGTCCCGGGTTATTCACTTTGATGCTCATCTGCCCATCGCAGCGACCTTGCAGCCAATTCCGCGCTGTCCTGAAGCTTGGTCCAGATGTGTGCTACAAGGCTCTATTGTCTCATGTTCTGAAAGCTTCTGTTGCGGAAAGAACTATAAGCGTCTGCCATCTGCGAAGTTTGGACAGCTTCCGAGCTTCGCACCATGTCTGTAGCACTTGGGGTCCATGACCTCATCAATCGCGAATGCCGCTTCTTGAACGGAGAATGGAAGCCACGCTTTGTGCTTGATGCAACAGCCTGCTTTGTATACTGAGGAACTCATTTTTTATGTTGTATTACGTACCCCAAAACCCTTTATGCAGACTCAACTCTGGACGCACTTTGTGAAGCGCTGAGTGTGCGTCCGATGCCCGATCTACTCTTTTAAGGTTTTAGTCGTAGGGTTCAACACACGACTTCATCATCAGAGCACGGCTTAGGGCTTCCAGATTCAGACTTGGGTGTTGGGGACCGTTTGGCCATGAAGCCTAGTCTCGCAAGAAGTGCCAAACATCCTGCAACCCAAACCTTAGACCCTAAAGCTTACAGCTGCAACGCCGTAAGCCGTAAACCCTAAACCCCACATCAAAGACAAAGGCCCTGAGCCCCAAACCCCCAAAATTACATCCAGGTTCCAGGCCATCCATTGATGGGACCCCAGACACGAGCCATCTGAGGTCACGCAGAACCAGGGCAGTCGTTGTTTGTCGTTCGGCAGCACGGAGTTTCAGGGCTCCACGTGGCTTCGATTTGTGGCGTTGGGATCCACCGACGAAGCCGTGAACCACAAGCCCTGGCCCCCTAAATCATTGTAGACACATTTTTGCATTGCATGTCGAGCCACTATATAGGGTTTGGCCAGGATGTGCATGGTTTTGGGGCAGAAGTGTTTTTGAAGACCTTGATCCAAAAGCTTCACCGAACTAACTTGAAACCGTTAGCCCAAACCCCTCAACCCCGATGCCCTTAACCAATACCCCCCAGACCCCATAGTAAGCCATGTAAAAACCCGTATAGTAAACCCTTAACTTTGGACCGTGCAGTCCTTAACGCAATATGCCTTGCGGGGATTTGGATTCAGGTTTTTGGGTCTCGTTGCTGAGGATTTGCCAAGCATGGATCCTACGATTCAAGGGCACGAAAGGCCTCGAACTACAGGCTTCGGAGGTTTGGGGTTTAGTTTTGTTTTGGGGCTTGGGGGCGTAGGGTTTCTTGGTGTTCATGATTTTTGTGAGTGAGGCATTTTAGGGATGTGGGTTTCAAATTTCAGGGCTTTGGGCTTTAGGGTTGGAACTTAGTGGCCCATGCCCTAAAGCCCGCCAGGGACTCGGAGTTGCAGAATCCCCAAAACAATCCATGTGCGCAGCGCAGCTTCAGAGGCTGAGGGTTTACAGGGTTTAGGTTTTGAAGGTTTTGGGGGGTTTTGGGTGTTTGGGACTTTTTGGGGTTTAGGGGCAGTTCGACAAGGTGGGAAGCCCACTCAAGTCAGTGAGCTCGAAGCTCCAGGTAAATCCTGAAAGCCCTGAACCCTAAACCCCTAAACCCTTAGGCCGAAACCCCTAAACCCCCTAAACCGAAGCCTTAAGCCCAATAAACCCTTAACCTGAGCCTCAGATCTAAGCCTTCTGACCCTACTCCCCCAAAACCCTAAGCAAACTTAACCTCAGATCCCTAAATACTAAACCCTAAACGTTAAACCCTAAATCCTAAACCCTAAATCCTAAAGCCTAAACCCTAAATCCTAAACCCTAAACCCTTAGCCTGGCACCCGACCTGAGGACCCCAGCTCAACTGCAGCTCTGGCGATCCTCGTGCGTGGGGAGGTGCCCTTTGGGAGGGTGCTTAGTGCTTGGGGTTGTAGGCTTTGGGGGTTGCAGGGGTTTAGGCTTGAGGGGTCTAGGCTCAAGGGGTTCAGGGGTTCAGGTTTTATGGTTGGGGGTTTAGGGTGTAGGGTTCTGTTTCGGGCTCCGAACCCACAGTTCTTTCTTACTTGCTGAGCCCTTCCCCAGTACCGCGATTCGAAAAGCCGCCGGTGATTCCTTCGGATCTGGATCGGCCCCTAGCTCCCGCAAGGCTGCTTCATGCGTTTATTTGGAGGTTCATGGGTAGTTATAAGTGGGGTTAGAAGTCCCCTAATATAGGTTATGATTTGTTGACTTAACTTATAACCTCACCATTATGGTTACTTTACTTATCTCCTCACTTATAACTGCCCATGATCCTCCAAGCAGAAATCAATGTGAGAGTGCCGCGGCCCGTGCAAGATGCCTGAGATCACACTCTGCGGCTAGGATAGAGCATCTCCTCTGAAGCCCTGAAGCACCATGCGTCATACAGCGCAACGGACCCACAACTTTCCAAGCCGTGCCCAGGTTTGGGAAGCTTAGACTGTTCCTGCAGAGTAACTGGGAGATAATATCCTGCAACTCATGAAGCGTGCAGTTCCTCAGCGCGAGCGGCCCCCGCCGTGCACCAAAAATGAAAGCCAGGTCGAGAACCCTCTGTCCTACACCTTCAACACGAAAGCTCCACATCCCCAAGCCCTGAACGAAAGATGTATATGTATATGTACATGTATATGCATATGCATATGTATCTGTATCTGTATCTGTATCTGTATCTGTATATGTATATGTATATGTATATGTATCTGTATCTGTATCTGTATCTGTATCTGTATATGTATCTGTATCTGTATCTGTATCTGTATATGTTTATGTATATGTATATGTATATGTATATGTATATGTATCTGTATCTGTATATGTATATAGATATAGATATAGATATAGATATAGATATGTATATGTATATGTATATGTATATGTATATGTATATACACATATATACATATATACATATATACATATATACATATATACATATACACATATATACATATATACATATATACACATATATACATATATACATATATACATATATACATATATACATATATACATAGATGAGAGAGATACCTTTAGGGTCTATTCAACGACCCCTTTCCGTGCTTATATACTGAAATAGTTAAAACAATTACAAATAATTGAAAATATATTAAATTATTTTAATTATTTTAATTATGTTAA
>BGNK01004387.1:0-17283 GCA_003297005.1 Symbiodinium sp. clade A Y106
GGGTCCAGGCACCCTAGAAAAAGGGTGGGTACGGCCTAAGCAGGCCTGGGTGGGAATTTAGGGTTTAGGGCTTAGGGTTTAGGGTTAGGGTTAGGGTTTAGGGTTTAGGGTTAAGGGGTTAGGGTTTAGGGTTTAGGGTTAGGGTTAGGGTTTAGGGTTTAGGGTTAAGGGGTTAGGGTTTAGGGTTTAGGGTTTAGGGTTAAGGGGTTGGGGTTTAGGGTTTAGGGTTTAGGGTTTAGGGCTTAGGGTTTAGGGGTTAGGGTTTAGGGTTTAGGGTTTAGGGTTTAGGGTTTAGGGTTTAGGGTTTAGGGTTAAGGGGTTAGGGTTTAGGGTTTAGGGTTTAGGGTTTAGGGTTTAGGGTTTAGGGACGGCCCTAGCCCTTGACTCCAAAACCTCATCGCTAAACTCTACGGCCCCTNCCCCCCCCCCCCCCCCCGGCCCCGCCGCCCGTTGCCACCCCTCCTGAAGCCCTTCTACTCGTAGAACGCTTACAGAGCTGTTGGACAACCGGTAGGTAGCCCTTACCGCAACCCTAATAAACCCTCAACCCTGAACGCCAAGCCCCAAACCCGAAGCCCTCCTGTCCCCTAAACCCTAAACCCTAAATCCTAAACCCTAAACCCTAAATCCTAAACCCTAAAGCCCAAGGCCCAAGGCCTAGTCAATAAGCCCCTCCCACAGCCCGAGCCCGAAGCCCTAAACCCTAAACCGTAAGCCCTAAATCCTAGGGCCTACACCCCAAACCATGATCCCAAAATCCTTAGGCCTAAACCCTAAAGCATATGTCCTGAATCCTAGGGCCTAAACCCTACACCCTAGACTCCAAACTTTCGGCCCATCCTAGGGCCAAGCCCTGCACTCTAAACCCCAAACTTTCGGCCCAGGGGCACTGGCACTGATACTGGGGCTTTGGGGCCCCCAAGAGTCGAGGAAGTCTTCCGGCTGCAAGGAGCTCGCTGCAGAGTACCTGAAAGCCCAGGGCTTCAGGTTCAGGGTTAAGGGTTTAGGGTTTAAGGTTTAAGGCTTAAGGGTTAGAGTTTAGGTTTTAGGCTTTAGGGTTTGAAGTTTAAGGATTAGGGTTTAGGCTTTAGGGTTTCAGGTTTAAGGGTTAGAGTGTAGGTTGTAGACTGTAGGGTTTCAAGTTTAAGGGTTAGGGTTTAGGTTTTAGGGTTTAGGATTTGGGGTTTAAGGCTTCGGGTTTCGGGTCTAGTTGTAGGGTGCCGGAAAGATCAGTTGAGGGCTTCAGGGTTCTTGGGATTCTGAATTTAGGGCTTAAGAGGTTTAGGGTTGAGAGCTTACTACAAGATATACTAGAAGGGTTGCCACTAGGACACCTGTCGTTATTTTCAGTCTGGCTTGGGGCAAACGATTACAGTAAACCCCAGAACGTTGGAAACCTGATTAAGGCCAAATACTGCTGGGATTCCCTATACAGTACTCTTAAGGATTGAGGCTATACCGTTTCCAACTTTTGGGCTTCTACTGCAGGGTTGTAGGGCTTTTAGGCTTGGGAGTGCTCAGGGAGTTTTCAGGTTCAGGGGTTCTTGGGTGAAGGGTAGCTATACGGTTGATGATATAAATCCTGCATTACCTTAAGGGCCCTAAACTATGGGAATTATGGTATATTCCTTAATATGGGTAATGCAGGATTTATACCATCAACCGTAGTATAGAGTATCGAGGTGAAGTGCTACGTGATACGAATGCGGGGCTTAAGGCATAGGCTTCAGGGTTCGCAGTCCATCGAGATTTCCAAAAGGGTTTGGGAAAGGGGTTCAAGGAAGGGAGTAGGAAAACAGCACCATCACGGTGTTGAAGTTGAGGTTTAGGGTTTAAGGGATTTAGGGTTTAGGGTTTAGGGGTTTAGGGGTTTAGGGTTTAGGGTTATTCTGGCTGGGACGAGCGCTGCAGCAAACAGGCTGCTGTGGCCACGAAAACCCCGCTAGCTAAAACCCCTGCAGGCATCCTATCAGAGCCCCAAACCTTGCAACCCTAAACCCCTAAACTCTAAACCCAGAACCTCTGTAAACCTCCATGAGACCCTATACAACTTCCCGAACCCTAAACCCTAAAACCTCCTAAACACTAAACCCTGAACTCTGAGAATTCAGGTCTTAATGGTGTCACTCATGGGGCTTCTTGTTGGATCTTAAGCTCGGAACCCCAAACCACACCATCATGGAGCTTCAGAAATCAGGGCCCCTTTTGTCAGGAGTTTTGATCCTTAAAAAGAAGGGTCGTAGGGATTAGGGCTCACCTGGTACTCACCACAAAACATTCACGAAGATCCCCAACTAGACCAGTACGCAAACAGGGTGCGGCTTCGTGTCCGTGAAGTCGCGCAACCCGACAAGGTGGCAAATCTCACCATCTCGCTTCGTGTACATAACCTGTTGGAGGTTCACGGGTAGTTATGACTGGGGTTATAAGTCCCCTAATATAGGTGATAACCATCGGTATCCTCCTTCTCACCCTACTTATAACTACCCATGAACCTCCAAGTAGGCCCTAAACCCTATACCCTTGTAGAATCCCTATAGATCTAGGGTTTAAGAACACCCTAAGGGTCCAAAGGACCTATAATTAGGTACTTCTTCGGAATAATAGGGTTCCTTTGCGGGGGGTCTATAAGGATTACTATAAGGGGCATTCTGGGGGTTTTGTATAGGTCTAAGGGGGCCCAATAATTAGCTACCTGGGTTTAGGATAGTAGTTAAGTAGCTCAATATCTAAGAGAGTATATGAGTATTAGGTACTTGGTCCCTTTGTGACATGCGCTGCAACGACAACAACAGGGCGGAGGAGTGGGCGGCGAAAGCCAAAAAAAGCAACACGAATAACAGAAGGAAAGAAAGAAAGGAAGAATACTAGGAAGAACAGAAGAACATCAACAACTACGACAAGGGCAACGGCAATGGCGCAGGTTTCGCATGGCAGCCTGCCCCAAAACTCACAGACACCCTACGTCAGGAAGAGAATCTTTTTTAAGGGGTATATGATGCTACAAATAGAATATGGAACCCCAAAATAGTTTCGGTAATTATTTTAAGCCCGTGTGCTACAACGGTAACCCCAAAAAGCCTCATCAAACCCCGAGAGCCCGAAGCCTACGACCCACCGCCAACCCTAAACCCTGAAGCTCTTAACCCCTGAACCCAAACCTTAACCCACCAAACCCTACTTTTTTGTAGGCTCTTATTGTAAACCTTAATATGGAATGTATATAGGGACCCTAAAAAAAGTAGGTTGTGGTAGGGTAGTACCAAGGGCCCAAAGGCCTGGAGAACTTCAGTGCGCAGCTTCGTGGAGCAGCCTGGGAAAGGAGGGTGGAGGGGTTTATAGTAGAAGCCAGAAAGTTGGAACATCATTATCCTCAGGCCCTCAAGGTAAAGTATAAGGGATCCTAGCACTAATCCTCCTAAAGCCATGTTCCAACTTTCTGGCTACCGGGTTTTTGGTCAAGCGGTTGGGGGTTAGGGGTTTAGCGTTTAGGCATTTGTGGCTTTGAGGGTTTAGGATTTAGGGTGTAGGGTTTAGGGTTTAGGGTTTGCTTTGAGGGTTTAGGATTTAGGGTGTAGGGTGCTGGGCTTAGGATTTATGTTTCAGGGTCTTTGGCTTTCAGCAATGGCTTTGAAAGTGAGCGTCTTTAAACGGAAGAGTAGCCATCATGCCAGGCGTGTCCGCGATCAGATCAACAAGAATGAAGCGGAACGATAAGGCATGAGAAGTAGAGAAGTCGCTCCAAGAAGAAAACTCAAAGCATGATCCTGCAAATGCTGATACTACAGAACTTCTCCAGAGAGGACAACAATCCTCAAGAGAGCGGTCTCATACTTATACTGTAGTTTATGGCGGTAGCCATGAAGCATAAACCGTGAATCCCAGGCCCCCAAACCCTAACAAAATCAACAATGGGTTTTTTTTGTTACCCAACACCGTTCATAGGAAGTTTTGCGTCCGAACTGGGTACTTGGACCTTTAGCGTTACCGAAGCTTCTATCCTTGAGTTCAGTCCCGAAAGTTGTGCAAATCCACGTCACCTCAACCAAAGCCCTAGAATCAGATCCCAAGCACCGCCAGCACCAACAGCCGGTTTATGGCTCCTTAGACTTTAGTGTTCTTAAGACTTTCTTTTATTCTTATCTTAATAAAACGCCAGGGGATTATTGAAACTGTCTTTTTTTATTGTGGTTCTAAGGGTGCTTAAGTACAGTCCCTATGTAAATATCCTATGATGGGCCTCCAAATCTCCAAAAACCTGTCTCCTAAGTGATTAAGTTTTTAGGGTTTAGGGTTTAGGGTTAGCCCCTTGCTGCCTACCCTATCCCTAAACTCAGACTCTTGAACTCCAAAGCGTGGTGGTGTCAGGCAAAGTTGCTGTCCACCATCCGAGTATGAAAAGCGTGTGCTCGCATCATCCTCGCTGAGAGATGGGCCGAGCGACGCCCCAAAGGGGGCTAATGTAGGAACCTGATTAAGAAACCTTGGGCCTTTATTAGGGTTCCTTATATGAATCCTACTATTTGGGGGTTATAGGCCCAGGGTTTCTTAATCAGGTTCTTACATTATTATAGTACCCTTATAGATCCCTGCCCTTATAGTACCCTTATAGATCCCTTATAGTAACCCTTAGAGACCCCTTTACATTAGAGCAACACACCCGAGTTTAAGTTTCAGGTCTCTGAACCTTCTAACTGGAAAACTAAACCTGAAACCTAAGTCCTACCTTAGCCCGGAATGACCCACCTTTTTAACGATTTAAATAAGGAAGTCATAATAAGGAAGCCTAAAAAGGTAGGTTATTCAGGGTTAAGGTAAACCCTAGACAGCTGAACAAAAGACAGAACCTAAACTCTCAAACACCGAGCGCTGATCTGGTGGGCTTGGACTGCTTGATACAGTATCGGTTCAAATCATGAATCACGGTTGTTGTTAATTCTTTGTAACGGGCTCTATCTGGCTGTACCACATGTAGGCTCCGGCGGCCTACGCTTCTTGGTTCTCCAGTATCCACGTGATAAACCCTAAACCGCCAAACCCTAAAGCCTAAACCCCAAACTCTGATCCCCAAACACCAATCTTTTAAATTTTGAACCTTGAACCCTTTTTAGGAACCTGTTACATGAACTCCTAGCTTAAACCCTTATAATCCAGCCCGCAACCCTACACTAAACCTTAAAACGGTTTAGGGTTCAGGGTATAGGGTTTAGGGTTTTTGGCCGCTAACGCCTCTGAGCGCTCTCTTTGGCAGCAGACGTGCCAGAGCTTGCCTCGCGGGGCTAAGCTTTAATAACTTTAATAGTCATAACAATAATCACAGTAATAGGAACCATCGTCGAAATAATAATTGAAATAATAAAGAGGATAATTGATACTAGTACTAATAATACTACTAATAATAGCAACAACAATAACATTGAAAATGAACATATAAAGATGAAAACCGTCATTGTTTAAAATATACTTCAAAAACACTGATGGTGATAATGATAGTAGCAATACTAGTCATCACCATCATCATCACAATAATAAAAAGGAAGATAATGCTTGAGGTAAAAGGTGGTGGGTACATGTTGGGTAGAACGGTTTAAAGACTCGCTAAGGTGATTGTTGTTTCAGTTTAAAGGCTATCAAAGGATTTTGCTTTTATTCTGATTGTAGTTTCAGTCTAAAGACTATCAAAGGATTTTGCTTTTTATTCTATGCACTCTAATGCGAGATTATTGCTGGTCACTCCGCGATCGGGTTTAGGGTTAGAGGTATCCTGAAACATTGAAGTTCGAGAAACTGAGGTTCAGTGAGAATTTCGGGCTCGGGCATACCCAAGATTCAATCATGTACACTTAGGGGTTGGGGTTTCGTTTAGCATCAGAAAGAAAACAGCATAGTAAAAAATAGAAAGCATACATATACATACAGGTAGTTACATATGTAGTTATACATATATATGTGCATATATGTATACATATATATATAGAAACAGAAGCCAAGTCAAAAAGTCCCACCAAGTCGCCGTACTGCGGAAGGAGGTCAGCTGCAGCATGGCCTGCGCGCGTTCCTGGCAAAAGCAGAGCGGTTTAGGGTTTAGGGTTTAGGGTTTAGAGCACGATGGCAGACGAGACAGAAAGGATCAGCGAGCCTTGCCCAAAAGACATACTATAGGGCTAAATAAATACCAATTGTATGTTGGGGGTTCCTTATTATACTTATAGTATAGTGGGCCCAAAACCCTATTCTAATCATTAAGGCCCCGAAATTAAGCCGACATCCCCTGAGTCCGAGCTGCAAAAGCCTGGAACGCTCAAAACTTGAGAGGTAAGACGGAACGATCCTGGATTTGCGCATACAGATTTTTCTGATGTTGATCATTGAGTTTCCACGCAAGCCCTCCATGGCAGGCCACACAATCCCTTCCCCCCAAATAAACAACTTTATCTCTACTGTCACTTTTGATGGATGTTGCTCGCTGCTGTGCTGGCTTTCGCTCCTGCTTCTGCGCTTGCTCTTGCTCCTGCTCTCGCGGTTGCTCTTGCTTTTCCTCCTGCACTTGTTGTTGCTCCTTAGCTCTCGCTGTTGCTCTTGCTCCTGCTCTTGCCCTTACTCCTGCTCTTGCTTTTGCGCTTGCTTCAGCTCTTGCTCTTACTCACGCTCTTGCTCTTGATCTTGCTTTTGCTCCTGCTGAGGCTGTTGCTCCTAGTTCTGCTTTTGCTCCTGCTCTTGCTCCTGTCTTTCTCTTGCTCCTGAAACCCCCTAATGCAAATCAGGTTTTGAAAGGCAGGGATGACATGTCAGGGGGGTTTCCGAAAAGTGTGTTTCTTTTTAGGGGGATGTTTAATAAAAGGGGGGGGTCTTTGAAACGGCTACTGTGTTAGGCACCCTGAACGGTGTCACGTTGGGCTGGGTATTCAGGGAGACCTTCGCAAGTCTAGAGCGAAAATCCCTAAACCCCTAAATCGTAAAGCCTTGAGCAGCACCGATTACTGAGGCCGAGCGTCTGTTTCAGGCATCAGGTCAATGAAGCGAACTCCCTCCTGAAGGCCGTGCTCAGAAGCCCCTAACTACTTCTCGCGAAAGCCTTGCCATTTAGGTTCGGCCTTCAGTCGCAAAGAGTTTTCACCTGCTCTGCATCCTCGTAGATCCATTGGCTACACTTGAGCCAAGCCCTGAACCCTGAAGGGGTTTAGGGCTTAGGGTTTAGGGTTTAGGGTTTAGGGTTTAGGGCTTAGGGTTTAGGGTTTAGGGTTCAGGGTTTAGGGTTTAGGGAGCCCTGAACTCTCAACTCGAAAGGATGACACCTGAAACAGTTGGCCACTGTCGCATGTCCCTCATGATTATCGTGCGAAGCTGCACATTGCCGGCATACTGGCTAAAGTGCAGGGGGTGCACAAAAAAACTAGTATGTCCATCCGAGTGACGGTACTACGTTTATTGTGATCACTGAAGGGACAGGGTCAAGACGGACAAGCTTGAAAAACAAGCCGAGCATCCATCGAGCCCTGTCTGATCAACATCGCCGCGAGCTCATGTGAGTCTTTCGTGAAACCTCGAGGTGCCCCTAAACCCTAAAAAGATCCCTTAAAGGAACCCTTATAGATCCCTATGATGGTAACTTGAAGCAAACTCCTTAAACCCTAAACCCTAAACCCCTACACCCTAAACCCTAGACCCTAAACTCTAACTAAACCCTGAACCATAAGGCAACCTGAACCCTAAAGTCAAAATTCAAAGCTAGGGCTTGGGTTTAAAGTTTAAAGTGTGGTTAGGTTTCAGGTTTTATGGCATCGGGCAGCTATCTCCGGTTCACTGGGAAGCAAGACACAGGCCCACAGGACCAGGACTGAACTTAAACCGTGAAAGGAAGTAATATAGTGCTCTGAATACTCGGTAACGGTACCCCTTTATAGTCCCAGCAAAGCTTGTAGTCTAACATACCCCGAAACGTTCCTCTCAATACCAATGCCCCGATACGAGCAAGAATCCAGAAGGGACTCTGCCCTGCCTACCAGACGCCCGAAAGTCCCTGAGGTAAGGCAAGAAATTCCAGAATAAACAAGAGGGAACCGTAAGCAATAATAAGTAATCCTCAGCAATACAGGGTGTCACAGTGGCAGTCAGATCCTGCAATAGGTTGTTGAATGTGGGAATAAACATGGATCACTATGGGATCCCCTATAAACCCTAAACCCTAACCCCTAAACCTTAAACCCTAAACCCAAACCCCTAAACCCTAAACCCTAACCCCTATATAAACCCTAAACCAGGATGACTATGCTTGAGTACACTTGGTGTGCCCTGGCTTGGGGCTTGCCGTTCGAAGGCTAGAGGTCTACGGGTCTCGGGTTTTAATGGTTTTAGTTATTTTTTTTAAGGGCCTTTTTCCGTCTGCAAAACAGGCCCTGTGGTTTTAGGGTTTAGGGTTTAGGGTTTAGTTTTAAAACTGTGAGGGGGAGGGGGGAGGGGGCAAAGCTTCCGGATAGAGGGCTAAAGTTTGCTCAGGGTTGATGGTTTTTAGCCAATCTAAGGAGTACAGTAAACCCCATAAAGTTGGAAACCGGATCAAGGCCAAATAGTGCTGGGATTCCCTATACATTACTCTTAAGGATTGAGGCTACTGGGTTTCCAACTTTTAGGCTTCTACTGTATGCTTTGGTGCCTTTGAGAGGAAACCTTCCGGGCCAATGGACTCCGGCCCGACCTCGCTCTCGCAAAAAGGGTTCTATATAATATGACGTAATATTACAGTATGGTATATTATAGTATATTTCCGTCTATTCTAGTATATTATAGGATAATAATCCTATTATACCCAACTGAGGCCAACCACACAGGCTGGCGTCCAACTCAACCACGGCGTCACACGTCAGCTGCCTGGAGGACGTCTACTTTCTGGCGACACTCGGGGCTTTGTTTTTGCAAGATTCATGCCCTGCATGCTTAAAGGATCATGGGACTTAGTAACTAGGGTTATAATTATGGTAACTATACTTATAACTACTTATAACCCCAATTAAGGTACTTATAACCTTACTTACTAAGTCCCATGATCCTCCNTAAAGGATCATGGGACTTAGTAACTAGGGTTATAATTATGGTAACTATACTTATAACTACTTATAACCCCAATTAAGGTACTTATAACCTTACTTACTAAGTCCCATGATCCTCCAAGTGGTCTTGGGGGTAAACATTGGGGATGTTACAGAACTAAGGGGTCCTCACACGGGACCCATAATCAAAACAGGATTCCAAAAAGAGGATCGGCAACACAAGGACCCTCGGGTTCAGGGGACCGGAGAAACATCGGGCAGCCGAATTTATTGTTCAGATAAAGGTCGTCTAGAAGTTAGGGTTTTGGAGTTCAGGCTTTATTTAGGGCTTTGCAGCTTAGTATAACTCAGGGGGTTTGGGACTGGGTCCTACATGCTAAAAGCCCAAACCCTGAAAACATAACCACGAAGCTCTACCCCTTAACCCATAAACACTGAACCAAAACCCGGAACCCGGAACCCTGAACCCTAAACCCTAAACCCCAAACCCTAAAGAAAACCCGTAGGGCCCCCCCCCTTGCGTGCACTCGAGGTGCAGCAAGGACGATGCGGCATTGAGCTGTGTCATGGCGTTTTTGCCCTCGATTGCCAGCTCGACCTGTTGCATTCGGCGTAGAGTGCTCGAGGGGTGTAGGGTTTTTGGCTCCTTGGAGGGCTCTATCAGCAGATGATGAGGGATACTTTAAGGCCTAGAGCCAAGGCACGTTTGGTTTCAGGATTTTCACCGTTTAGGGTATAGGCATCGGGTGGTGTAACCTGATACGGTTGATGGACAAAATCCTGCATTACCCATTATAAGAAATATACCATAATTCCCATGGTTTAGGGTCCTTAGGGTCATGCAGGATTTTGTCCATCAACCGTAGAGGAATCCCCTGCTTCCTGAGAGGCCTCTTCGTCTGGATCCTACCGGCGAGAAGGCCATGGAGTTGCCCAGCATTTTAAGTTTAGGGTTTAGGGTCTAGGGTTTTTGGGTTTAGGGTCTAGGGTTGAGGGTTTAGGGTCTAGGGTTTTTGGGTTTAGGGTCTAGGGTTTAGGGTTTAGGGTTTAGGGTCTAGGGTTTAGGGTTTAGTTTGAAAATCTTCATCTGCAGGGAATGATGAGTTTAGGATTCAGAGTTAGGGCTGGGATCGGGGTTTTCGGCTCTTCGAATCGTGTT
Organism: Symbiodinium sp. clade A Y106; assembly: GCA_003297005.1. Classification (NCBI taxonomy): domain Eukaryota; class Dinophyceae; order Suessiales; family Symbiodiniaceae; genus Symbiodinium; species Symbiodinium sp. clade A. The sequence goes on from BGNK01004387.1 coordinate 10,207, forward strand.
GGTCGGGCGAAGGTAGATACCCTAACCCTCAATTCGTAATGGGTCCTCTAGTGAATCCGCAAGTAAGCTGCAACGTGCGCGTTGTTCTTGGTTTGGGGAGCTCAGCACCCAAAAATCCTAACTCCCTTGAAGAACCGTCATAGTGCGCCTTCCAGAGGCCCTTAAGACCCAATGAACGCTGTAAGCCCCAAACCACCACAAGCCGTCCTCGGTAGGCGTGCCTCCTTTCAACTCCCCCCTTTTATTAAACTCTTCCCTTCATTTCAGCCTTTAGCAGCCTCAACCCTACAGAGCCCGCAATGCGCACAACAGCCCTAAATTCCGTGAACACCTGTCAACCCCACAACAGCCCTAGCCTAAACCCTCAACCCTGAAACCCCAAAACATCCTAAAACTCAAACACTGAACCCTAAACCCGAGGCCCTGGAACCCAGGTCCAAATGCTGCGCAGCTGAGACACCTTTTGCTTGAGGTAGGCCCGGAATGCCACCGACGTGGCCGCGAGGACCGCCTGCAAAGACATGCAAGGAGGCTGCAAAATGCATAACTACTACAGAATAGACCTCACAAGGTTTTGGGGCTTTGGGTTTTGCGGGCTTCAGGATTTAGGAGTGGACCTTAGGCGGGTTTAGGGCTTTGGGCTTTTAGGGGTTGAGGAAGAAGCCTTGTAAGCTTTTGGGGTTTGGGGCTTGAGTGGTTTAAGGATCAGGAATATTTCTGCAAACCATACAGGGATCCCTACCACAATTCAATTCTAAGGGTATTTCAAAACTTAGAAGGGATTAAAGGGGTCCTAACACCTATTTCAGGGCATGCCTTAAGAAAGGCAAGGGGATGCTAAACTGGGCTGAGGGGATGGAGCTGAGACTGGCGGACGGGTGTTGGAGGCCACCCCCTAAACCCTACACGGCTCGATAGCAAAAGCACAATATAATGGACCCCAATCGGTTTAGGGTTTAGGGCCCCTGTCTAACTATGAGTGTTGCACGTTGCAGAATCCGGCGAGAACGAATAAAGTTCAAACCCGGCACCATGGGGCCGACCAATGCCGAAATCAACTCTGAAAAGGCATACTGGCCTTAACCCGAACACATCCCTCGCGGTCTAGGGTTTAGAGTAATTACGGTTCATTAAACCCTAGAACCCTCCCCAACCCCTACACCGAACCTGCTGCGAGAGCAAACGCCTGAAATTCGAGTTTCGGAAAAGGGTCGCATCGCTGAAATAGGCCAAGACCTGCAACAGCCATGTCAGAAACCCTCAACCCTAAACCCAAGACCTCAATACAGGGGCCTTAATAATTAGAATAGGGTTTGGGGGCCCAGTATACTATAATTATAATAAGGAAGCTCCAAAATAGTATAGCTAGTTGTTAAGGCCCCTATAGTAAACCTCAATCAGCCCGAATCCCTCAAGCCCCAGACCGAAAAAAGAGGAAACCCCAGGTCCCGCCAGGTTGAGGCACTCGATGCTAACCGCTGCAAAGTCCCCGCCATACTCCTGGCCGAAGTCCTGTTTTAGGGTTTAGATGTTTTGGAGTTTAGGGGGTTTGGGGTTTAGGGGTTTAGGGGTTCGGGGGTTTAGGGGTTCTGGTGTTTATGGGTTTAGGGGTTTAGGGGGTTAGGGGTTTGGTGGTTTTGGTGTTTGGGGGTTTTGGGGTTTTGGGGTTTAGGGGTTAAGGGGGTGAGGGGTTTGGGGGATCTATTTGTTTGTTTTCAGCTTTGTACCTATTCATGTAGTTGTGTGTAGTCATTGACACTCATATGTAGTTATGTGTTTGTTTGTATTTCTAGATATAACTAGATGGACAGACAGACAGACAGATAGATCGATCGATCGATGGATAGGTAAGTAGACAGATAGAAAGATATACTGTATATAATAGTGTATACATTGCATGTATGTATAGACATATTATATATATATATATATATGCTACTATCTGGTATGGAATGATATGACATAAGATGATGTGGCAATGGTGTGATATTATGTGCTACGATATGATAAGATATGATATGGTATGATATGATATGACTTATATGGCTATATGCGTTTCTGGTATTATGTTGGATTACTATTGTTGTGATTCTTGTTCTAGTTGTTGCTACTATTGCTATTAGGATTATGATTAATCATATAAGAACTGCCATTATCTTTCGTATTGTTATTGATATTGAAATAGTATTCAAAGTTAGTGAGATTTTTATTACTAGAAATGCGTGTGTATATATACACATACATATGGGTGGTTGTCAAAATTAGGGTCCCTTTGTAGGTCCTGAATATAATACGGCACCTTTTTTTAGGGTACCCAAAAAGGGACCCTAATTTTGACAACCACCCATATGTATGTGTGTATATATATATATGTATACACAGTAAATCTGGGGCTGATGAGGTTAGCGACTCCTGAGACAGAGCGGCTCATGGTTTGAAGTTGAGGGGTTTTGGCAATTCCTGACTTGGGGTATAGAGCTTTAGGCTTTAGGGTTTAGGGTTTAGGGTTAGGATCTTGGCGATTCTTACAATTCTGGATTTGGGTTATAGATTGGGTAGTGCCCCCGCGCCCGTGCTTCTATTGAGGGCCTTATCTATACTATGAATATAATTCAGCTGCTACTGAGAGGGGGCAGGACCCAAGGTATACAGCTTGAGACCTTTGCGTAACTCCGGATTTTACACCGCCCTGAACTCTAAACTCCACACCAGCAAAAAAATCACGAATCCGCCGTAAGCCTTGAAGTTTGTTTGGAAACACTAAACCCTAAACCCTAATACTAAACCCCTAAACCCTGAACCCTAAACCCCTGAAGGCTCCTCAGTAGACACTCGGACCAGTATGATCATAATGTGTCCCAGGCCACAGAGCAGAACGGGCCAAATGCGAGACACCTCGGCCCCCGAAACCCCACACGCCTAGGAAGTTAGAGCTTATGGTTTAGGGTTTGGGGTTTAGGATTAGCATTTAGGGTTCGGGGTTTTTGGCTTCAGGATGTGGGGGTTTGGGTTTAGGTTTTGGGGTTTAGGGCAGAGGTCTGAAGTTCCAAGGTTTAGGTTAAGGGTGCCTAGGGTTTAGGGTTTAGGGGTTTAGGGTTCAGGGTTTAGGGTTTAGGGTTTAGGGCCTAGAGTTTAGGGTTTAGGTTCGGGGTTCAACGCTGTTTCGGGATGGGTTAGTGGCCTTCTGGGAACGGGCCAAAAGTTTTGGGTCTACAAGGGTTTAGGGTTTTGGGTACCTAAACACTAGACCCTAAACCCTTAGCCCAAAGCCTAAACCCTAAACCGTGGGTCTAGGCTCATTGGGTCCCAGAGACTCCAATATCCCTTAATGAAGGAATATACCCGAAATTATAGTAGGATCCCTAATATGATTTACGGAATATTCCCTAATTAAGGGATATTGGAGTCTCTGGGGTCATGGGCCTTTGGCCAGGCGTCTGCAAAAGGCGGCTTCGAGGCTTGGGAGACTTGAAAGCCAATCCAAGTCCAAACCCGAGATTGGGCTTAGGTTTAGGGTTTAGGGTTTAGGGTTTGAAGTTTCGGATATGGTTTTTACAAATCCAAAGGTGGCTGTGCGAAATCCAGGTTGAGTGGCAGGTTCGAGCAAGGATATTGGGTTGAAAGTCCCGATTTAATTGCCCCAAATCTCAACTAACCCTAAAGCTTAAATCCAAATCCACACAACCCGAATTCCCTGAACCATAAACCCATAAACCGACCAGAAATGGAGCCCTCAACCCCGACTCCAAATCGCTAACCTCTAGACTCCAATCCAAAGACACAGCTGCGTCCGAGCTGCGACTAGGGTGTTCGGCTGCCGAACCAAGGCAAAAAGAATCATCGAGACCTATAGGCGGCTGAGGCAGGGGGTGGATGCAGGCTTCCTACGTTAGTTTGGGGCTCGATGGTTCGTCAGTATCGCGGTTGAGGGTGCACTCGTCTTGGTTGAAGAGGTTAACGATTTCGGGTTTACCACGAAGGATGTGGGCATCTAGTAGTTTAGCATGTTGGATTTCGTCCCTAAGACGAAACATATGAGCCTGAATAGTACGACGGAGGTCTAGGAAGCTTCATCTACCTAAGCAAATAAGACACTTAGTTGCCGAGTTCATAAGCCCCAAAAAGTGTGCGCGTTCAGTTGTATAGTGGGCAGTATTATCCCAAAAAAGAATTTAAAGTGTATCCACTCAGCTACTAAGGACAAGGAAGCCCCTAAACCCTAAACCCTAGACCCTAAACCCTAAACCCTAAACGCTAGACCCTAAACCCTAAACCCTAAACCCTATTCAGACCCCTCTCTTGGGGATCTACGGTTCATTCTTTCGGGCCCTCCAGGACTTCCGGAATGTGCGGATCTGACCCCAACTGATGCAAGAATCCACGCGGGTTTAGGGGTTAGGGTTCAGGGTTTAGGGTTTAGGGTTTAGGGTTCAGGGTTCAGGGTTTAGGGTTTAGGGTTTAGGGTTCAGGGTTTAGGGTTTAGGGTTTAGGGTTTAGGGGGTTCAGGGTTTAGGGTTGAGGAGAGAACCAGAACTTGATTGGCATGTAGTGATTGGTAGGTTGCAGTCGGTGGATGCGTTGAGTGTCTTGCGTATGTTCTTAGGAATGTTTGCACGTAGTATTCCACTTGGCTGCACATGTTTCGAAAAATCTCCCTTCAATGCTGCTTGCGCGAACACCAGCGCTGCGATTCTGAGCACCGATCTCATTTCTTGTGCAGATATTGCTGCTGCTGTCGTGGAAGTACTACAGCATGAATAGCCCGCAATAACATTCGTCATAAGATTGGTAAAAAATTATTAAATAGAGCAAGTCTTGCGAGTAAAGTAACGTCTAGTACTACAATACCTGTACTTAGAACCTCACACTAATAATGACAACAAGATGGAAGATTTGAATAGAGGCAGCAATGGCAACAACGACAACAATGGCTTGAGAACTCTGAGTTCTGGAGTACTCTAACGACGAAGATCAACACCTACAAAACTCGAAGGAAACTCTATAGAGACCCTAAACCCTTGACCCAAAATCTAAACCCCTAACCTTTCTATGACTCTCATATGCTTCACGGGAGAATTCTGTCGGGCTGCCCTCCCAGTGCCCCCAGGCGAAGTGACCACCGGCAAAAGGTATAGCATTGATATCACCTTGAGGGCTTTAGGGTTGAGGGTTTAAGGTGTAGGGTTTGGGGATTGGGGATGAGGGGCATGGCGATTTGATCCTTCAGGCGGGCTTACGGAGAAGGAGGCTTTGAATGCCGGTTTGGTCCCGTCGCTGCCCGAACTTCAGATTCTGGCAAGGTAAACACGAGAAACATTTTGATTCAAATGACTGGACTGGAGACCCCACACCAGAAGCCCTAAATCCTGCAAACCCCCAAACCCCAAACCGAGAACCCAAAACGCTGAAACCCTCAACCCCAAAACCTGCAAAACGCCCTTTCTTCCCTCTTCAATGGCACCTGGGTCCAGATGTACCACGCGTCGCTCCGCTGCAGACGAGGCAGGCAAAAACCGATGGAAATACCCGCAAGGTTAGCGACCTGTTGCAGGTGAGGCTGCTCTGTAGGAGTTTATGTCAGGTTGCCTTTAAGCGTTCCTAGAATGGTTTAAGGTTTAAGGGTTTTGGAGTTTAGGGTTGAGGGTTCAGCGGGTCAGGGGGGTTAGGGTTCAGGGTTCAGAGTTTAGGGCTCAAGGCGCACCGTTCTTTATGACATTTATGGGAGGTATAGTCTATTGACTCTTATAGGTCTTAAGTTTAAGGGCTTAAGATGGCTTTAGGGTTTAACGGTCTTAGGATTTAGGGTTTAGGTTTTGTCGGGCTTAGCTAAACCCTAAACCCTAAACCCTAAACCCTAAACCCCTAAACCCCTAAACCCTAAGGCCTAGGCCTCCAGGTTTTGGGTTGAGCACTCAAGTTTGGGGGGTCCAGGCTCAAGGTTCAATGTAGGAACGGTTCCTTTAAAGGGGTCTATGAGGGTTACTATAAGGGATCTATAAGGCCACTATAATAATGTAGGAACCTGATTAAGAAACCTTGGGCTTTTATTAGGGTTCCTTCTATGAATCCTATTATTTTGGGGTTGTAGGCCCAGGGTTTCTTAATCAGGTTCCTACATTAGGCTTTAGGGTTGGTGTTTAGAACAAATGTGACTCGTGTAGTCTGATTTCTTTGGTTCTTCAGTGCTTGACGCACGAATGACAGGATTGTGGGCGCTGCGATCAATTTTCAAGCGGTTTCTCGGTGAACCTGAAATTGCACGTCCTTCAACCCGAATGGGATCCTAGTGCAAATCCTAAAACCCAAAATCCCAAACTCTAAGTTTGGAGTCCTAAACCTAAACTCTATACCCTAAACGCCTAAAGACTATACCCTTAAACCCCGAATGCCTCAACCCCTGAACGCCTAAACCCCCGAAACGTTCAACCTGTAGCCAAGCCAATACAAGCCCCACTATAATACAAGATCAACAGTATGAACCCGAAACCCAAAACTACCATGTAGTAAGACGCGCCACTAAAGTCGTATTAAAATCATCATCACCACCATCATCATCACCATCAACATCACCATCAAAATCATCATCGTCACCATCATCTTCATCATCATTTTCTTCTTGGTCACCACAACAACAACTGCTACTGCTACTGCTACTGCTACTGCTACTGCTACTGCTATTACTCCTACTACTGCTGATGAAACTATCACCACAACAACTACAACCAGTACAACTGCAACTACAACTACAATTACAATTACAACTGCAACTACTACTACTACTGCTGCTGCTGCTACTACTACTACTACTACTACTACTAGGGTTGCGCGCCTCCTGGCGCCTGGTAGTAGTTTACAGTGGTTCGAGGGTGTAAAATGCTGGGTTTTTGAGAGCTTTTAGAAGTTGTAGTTAAGCCAACTTCACAAAAACTAATTACTTGGGTTTATGGTGATGATGATAAGGATGATGATTATGAGGATGATGATGAAGATGGTCAGGTTAACGATGATGTTGACGATGGCGAGGATGATGGTTATGAAGATGATGATGAAGATGGTCAGGTTAACGTTCATGTCACT
>BGNK01004387.1:17641-33422 GCA_003297005.1 Symbiodinium sp. clade A Y106
CCCACCCCCCCACCCCCGGCACCCTAGCAAAACGCCCAAAAACGCAGAAAAGGTTAACACCAGGCGCCTGCGGGCGCGCATAGCTCCTGCTTCTACTACTACAACTACTACTACGACTACTACTACTACTACTACTACTGCTACTACGCCTACTACTACTACTACTGCTACTACTACTACTACTACTACTACTACTACTACTACTACTACTACTATACTGCTCCTGCTGCTCCTAATGCTCCTACTGCTCCTACTGCTCCTAATTACTGCTCCTACTGCTGCTCATGCTCCTAACTCCTACTCCTACTGCTACTGCTACTGCTACTGCTACGGCTATACTGCGCTGTATCGGCTACTCATCATCCTCATCAGGAGCATCACATCGTTCATACACATGTAAAAACGATAACAATAACAATAGAAATACTGTAGTATCTATTGTTGTTATTATGGCTATAAGAAGATGATGATGAAGAGTAGATTTGAGAAGAACAACAATGTAAAAAAAGAAAATAATCATAACAATCCTGATAGTCATAATACCCATAATCATAATACTCATAAAAGACCAAAAAAAGAGAAGAACAACAACAACAGTATTTAAAAAACACCGTCATAATACTCATAATCATAATAACATCCGGTCCCGGCCATGGTCCATCTGAACATCATGGACACAGTGGAGGGCATCTGCAGAGCAAAGCGGAGCTGTATCCTGCCACTTTGGACGGAAAGGGGCCGAGAAAAAAAGGGTCTAGTTCAGAAACTTTGGTCGGAAAGGCGGAGTTTGGGGGGAAAAAAGGCTGAGGGTCCACGGAAAAAGTGCGCGGGATCAGGAATTTGGTGTTCAGGGTTTGGAGTGTAGGGTGCAGGGGGTTTTGGAGTATGGGCGTTGCTGGGGGCGGGAACCCAGAAAACCCAATACCCCTTAATCAAGGAATATGGCTTAAATTATATACGGCTTCATATGATGATTTAAGCTATATTTCTTAATTAAGGGGTATTGGGCTCTCTGGGGAAGGCCTCATGTTGAGCTTCGGGATGCCAGGACATTGAGACTTCCCATCACTGTCGTGAGCCCTGAGGCTAAAAGCTCCCAACCGGAATCCTTAGGGTTTTGGGTTTAGGATTCAGGGTCTTGGGTTTAGGGTTTAGGGTTTAGGTTCAGGGTTTAAGGATTTGATCCTACCAGTAGAGGGCTCTGGGATTATCGCCCCGAGCGCAGAACCTCTAACCTTGTGCAGCCCGACAGAGGCGACAGAGGCACCCAACAGCTGAGGTCCCGATCAAGCCGGAAAGTACGACGCCCAGTTGGATGGCGACCTTGGCATACCACAGCTTCGGGATCCTGTAAAGGGATCCTTTAAAGGGTTCCTTTAAAGGGGTTCCTTAAGGGATTCCTTTGAGGGGTTCCTTTAAAGTGTAGGGTTTAGGCTTCGGGTTCACCATAGCTTGGGATGCGTTAAGAACATGTTGAAGGATCTCTTTAACGGCTTATGGTTTATTGGTTTCTTTGGATCTATGGAGGTTTGAGGGTTTAGGTTGGGGCTGTAGCGTTTCGGGCTTTTAGGCTTTGGGGTTTCAGAGCGTAGGAACTCGGGCTAGTGGGGTTTGAGTAGCCCCCAACCAAGAGATCGGTTTAGTCTTTTCGGCTCAGGATTTACAGCAATAGGCACACCAAGCCGCCAGCACCACTGCCACCCACCACTGTATCATACTTGGAGGTTCATGGGTAGTTATAAATGGGCTTATAAGTCCCTTATAGGAGTTATACGTTATAACTATAATTACCCTACTTATAACCCCACTTATAACTACCCATGAACCTCCAAGTATTGCTTGCAGTACCCAGTGCCACTGGCTATGGGTCTGCCCCACAGGACGAAAAAAATACGATGAAAGGACGTGCAGTCGAAGCTTGAATGCAGCCTCCCTCACAAAAGCCAGCAACCCAAACCCTAAACATTGAATCGCAGAAACATGTAGCACTGCGAGTTCATTAGCTCGAACTTATGATACGAAATCAGATGGATGCATTCGGGTTGCTCCGGTTTGAAAGATTTACGGTTTCGGAGGGTTTTGGGTTCAAGGTCTGGGGTTTAAGGTTCTATGATTGATGATTCAATGGTACGGGGTGGGGTTTGGGGATAGAATGTGGGGGATAAGGGTGACGAGTAAGGTTTTTCGAACTCGAACGATAGAAAGTTTGAACGTGTCAAACGTAGAACGAGATTGGAGCTTGAATCTTTGAAATGGTTGGGGAATGAAAAAGTTTGAAGTTCGAAAGGTTGAGAATTTCAAGATTGAAAACAGGCTAGAGCTTGGAGCTTGAATGTTTGAGCCGGAATCCATCTTGAGAGTTTGATAGGCGGGGACTTTGAAAACTAGACAGTTTGGAGTTCGAACGTATCGGAAGTCAAAACTCGAAAGCTTGTGAGACTCCGATACTCCATGTCTTTCAAAACCACAAGCAGCTTGTGATATTGAAAGACATGGGGTATCGGAGTTCGAGCGCTTCAATTTTTCAGAGTTTGAAAGTTCGGAGCACGAAAGTTTGGAAAGTTTGACGGGTATTGAAAGATTGAAAGTAAGATTGAATTTCAAATTGCGCAACTTGAAGTTTTGTGCGTGTGTGTGTGTGCGCACTATCCGGCGTTTAGGGTCTATGTGTTGAGGATGAGAATTAGGAGGGTTGGGAGTTCCAGGTGCCAGAATAGCTTGAACCCTCAACACCATGCACTTGAAGCAAGGATATATCTACCTCGATTCCAATGACAGACAAGTTTGGAGAATATTGGTCAGATGCCATCGCCTAATGAGGGGCGAGTTGAAGATAGAGACGGGATCAACCGATCGAATGATGAGGGGCAGGTTTAAGACATGCAACATGTGAGATCAAACACCATGTCGAACGATCAAGCTCGAAACTTTGGAACTTGTCAAACCTTCGAACTCTCGATCCGAAATTCAAGACTCAAACTATGAAAGCCGATCGACCTCGGCCGCGGCAAAGGTTTCAAGTTTGTTTCGAAGTAGCTTTGAGTTGAAAGTTCGAAACCTTGAGAGTTTGAAAGCTTGGAATTTTCGATTTTGACAAGTCGAAGTTTGATGCCCGCTCATTTGCGCATACCACCGCGCCCAAACTTTGGAACTCCAGCATATTTCGTTCAACCCTTCAAACAAAATTTGAAACTAAAACACCCGACCTCGCTCAGGACCCCATTCATTTGGGGATAGGGTTTGGGGTTCTGGGTTAACGACAACATAAGCTGAATGCGATATTCTGGGTACATAGAACTCGCCTTATCGGTATTGCAGACCAAACTAGCCTGTGACTGAAATAGGCGTAGCGCTACTCATGGGCCCGCCCATGCAGTATTCGATCCTCAGGAGGATTCTGTTCAGGGACAAGACAAAACAGTCTACGTTGTATCCAAAACCCTACTGGTCCCAAGCCATTAATCGGAGCACGGTCTGCCCTAAGATTGAGGAGTTCGGCTTCAGGCTTTAGGGCTTAGGGACGGCATAAACCCCAAGCCGCAAACCGTTTAGGACAAGCTAGGCCATAAACCCGTAAATCCTTAGCCCTAGGATCACAAGGGCATGCACCAGGGAGGAGCCCGTGTCTGACGCAGTTCCTACAGCTCCTGTTATACTGTGCAGTTCCATCCTTCTGTTTATGGTTGCACTATATACTATCACCCCAAGCCCAGCTAAGGCCAATCCTAAACCCTACGCCCGACAACCTAAAAACCTAATCTTTGCGTTTCACGATTTAGGCACTCGGGCACAAGACTCTGTTGGACTTAGGGCCTAGCCTTGAGGATCTGGAATTCAAGGGTTTAGGCGTCGGTTTGCAGACTTGGAGTTATGCGAGGTTTGGGGTTTAAGCCTTTCAGGGTCTCGGTTTGAGGATTGAGGCTTGCAATTTCTTGGCTCTAGGCGGCATGGATGCTGTATAACGCATGGTTCGTGCGCAACGGACCCGCGTGCATCAGTAAGATCTGTAACCCCCAAACCCCCCCCCTCCTCTCCGCACCCGACATCCAATGCTTAGTCTGCATTGGACACAAACCCTACGACGCCGACCGCAACACGCAAAAATCTACATGGTTACAACCGGAAGGTACAACTGCAAGATGCCCCGTTCTTCAGAGAATCTGCATCTACGAGAGATTCTGCGACACGTGCAGGTTTCGATGTTCTCCAAATGGCACGTGCGGTCAGGTTTATCGAAGGTGGTCGCGAGGCGAGGGCGGTCAAGCTGACCCGTTGCCAACACCATGAAGCGTCAAGGTCTGGTCCCGGCATCCCTCTTCACTACACCTCAGACCCTATATTGGGGGGGTTGAATACTTTTAATAGGGCTGCAGCGAAATCAATTACATTCATAGTATATATATGTACATCTATCTACCTATGACACATATCATAGACACTATAAATATATATATATAGGTATGTAGATATATGGTTGTATACATGTGTATATCTGTGCATATACATGTGTATACATATTTGTTGTGTATACATATACATATACATCTACATATACAAATATATATGACTGGATATCTCTGTCTCTCTCTCTCTCTACCTCTCTCTCTCTCTCTCTCTCCCTCTCTCTCTTCGGACATAGGCATATAACGACATGAAGGGGATGCTATTGCTAATCAGTCTGACGCGTATAGTATGTAGGCTCGACTTTAAAGACGGGATCTATAGGAAATGATAAGGTTTCCTGTATGCTAACTTTAATTAAATTGCTTGACCCTGCAACCTTGCAGAACCCTTACAGACTTGTAGAACCTTAAAGGAAGCCTATTTTGTGCAAACTTAAACTAACTTCTGAACAAGATCCCACTGCGCTAGGGCTGGCAAAGGGAGCCAGAAGAGACGCGGTCGACGTAGCCCGCGCGGTTTTAGTTTCGGGCATCACGCTTAGTGCGCAGGGGGTTTGGGAGTTTCGAGTTGGGTCGAACCTGGGCCGCAGGTCCTGACCACAAACCCGAAACGTCTTCACGCCTGGCCCTAAATCCAGACCACAAGCCCTTACATGCTGAAGCCTAAACCCATACACCCTATGCCGTGGACTGCCAAGCCTAAAACCTGAAGCAAAGCCATGAACCCCTCAAAACCCTCTCCTGAAACCACAGAATTCCAAACCAGAAACTTCTGAACACGTCAACCCATCGCCCCGGGGCCCTCATCTCAGAGACCTCCAGGGCCAAAAAAGCCCTTCCTTAAGGAATAGAACCTACAGTAAACCCCATAAAGTTGGAAACCGAATTAAGGCCAAATAGTGCGGGATTCCCTATACATTACTCTTAAGGATTGAGGCTATTGGGTTTCCAACTTTTCGGCTTCTACCGTAAATTGTGAGTGCTTAGGGTTCAGGGTTGAAATTCTCCGTAATGTACAAAGGTATATCCTCTCTGAGATTGTAGAGGCCCCGAGAAAGGGTTCGACTTGCTTAAGAAGGGTTGAGGGTTTAGGGCTGAGGGCTCCGATCCCAGGAGTTTACAAAGGTGCCTTGAAGCTTTCCGCGGGATTATCCAGGTCCTGTAAGGGTTTTTGCGGACACTTTTTGAAGCCTCCATAGAGTTTTATGCGGGTTCATGTTGCGGACATTGGCCTCAGTCACCACAACAAGAAAATATGGAGTTTACCACATATTCCTGCGACAATAACTTAAATTAAGTTCGATCGTAGCAAGCCAAGTTAGGAAGCCATGGGGTTTAAAGTTAAGTTAGTGTAGATGCCTCAATGATTCGAGAAGGGTTCGGGGGTAATTATATGATAGTAAAAGACTATTCAGCAGCCCAAGGAAATCATGCTCGGCTTCTGCATTACGGGCTTCCGAGAAGAAGGACTTACCCAACCCTGAGCCTTCTGCAAGCACTTCCCTGTCAGAAAGCTCGGCCATAAACGAAATTTCGAGACTTCAAAGCGCAGGCTTCGGGTTCAAGGTTTGGGGTGTTAGAGGTTGCTGAGCCCTACACCCTCATACCAGCACCACTACCCGAAGACAAACTGCATCGCAGTGCACAACAACCTAATCGTCAATGCTACGTGCATCAAAGTTCCGGAGCACTGTATTCAGCCACCAACCCTGCACAAAGACAGTAACATCTGTAGAAACCTTACAAAACCATCTAAAACTTCCAAAACACTGCCATAAACCTTGGCACACTGATAAAACCTGCAGACAAGCTACCAGTTTCCGGCTGATGCTCCAGCGAGCACTGGCCAACTCCTTCCGCACATAAACCAGGGACTGGGATTATGAACTTAGGTTTGCGACTTGGCTTATGCTTTAGATTTAGATGTAAGGGTTGAATTAGAAAGTTGTTAAGATTTAGGGCTTCGGATTCAAAATTTAGGGGTAGGTTGTCGGGTCTAGCATCTAGCACTAGGACCTTACAAAGCACTGTCCTTATTAGGTTCGGGGACAGGAGCCCCCTTCTTCCAGACAGGCACCGTCTTGCGCTTCGTGCAAACATGTAGAGCTTAAGCCTTGAGGTTCGGGCTGGGTTTTGAACCCTGAAACCCCAAAGTCCCACAAGTTGTCGAAGAATAAATCTTGAAGCACTTTAAGCTCTATGCATCCCAGACCTACCTTAAACCTGTGGACCCCACACATCCTTCTCAGCCCAAGCCCTGGCAGCCTACGACCCAATAATTTCGCACCGAGGCAGTTGTAGGGTTTAGGGTTTGAGGTTCCGGGTATGTTCGGAAAAGACCGTCTAGAACCTGGACAGCAGGATCCTATCCCCCGAGCCCTGCTCTTGGAGCCCTAGGTAAGATGTAGCGCTTGGGGTTTAGGGCTTGGGGTTTAGCGTTTGGAGAGTTGGGTTCAAGTGATTGGGAAACCCTAAAGCTCGAATCCTTAAGCGGACCCATTGGCGGGGCAAAGCCTTATGGGTAGTTCTCTAAGGGTCCCTTTTTGGGGTCCTTAGTATAAGAGTGCCGTATTATATAGGGGACCCAAAAAGGGACCCTAATTTAGACAACTATCTTTATGTTGGTCACACAAAACTCAGAGTACAACGGTTTAGGTTTCTTTGAGCATGATAGCCGCTACACCAGGCACTTAACCGGTGCTATAAAACTCCACAAAAGCTCTACAGAGTTTAAGGAAGTGAATTAGTTCAAGCTAGGAGAAGAAGGAGAGCATGTTATTCACTAGATACTCCTATCAGCAGAGCCGGGCTTCGGGCTACAGGCTGCGGATTTGGGATGAGTCTAGGGTTGCGGGCCACAATACTTATACAGTTAAACTCCCATAGAACCTTTTCAGTACCATTGCAGAACCCTTCAAGGAACGCTAAACCCGAAACCCTAAACCGGATGGTAATGGGAAGCTGCCCTTCAGAAGCCGGGGCCGCCCCGATGCGGCCGTGCAACGGAGCACTTCTAATGAGGATGCTGCTACATCAGGTTCCGGATTATGGATCGGCGTGTCCTTGTTTTGGGGTTTAGGGTTTAGGGGACATCAGGCTCCGGACTCGGCGTTTAACAGTTCCTCTGAGTGCCTAGGATCTATCTCTGTTGGGGAACGCTACTTGGAGGATCATGGGACTTAGAAAGTAAGGTTATAAGTACCTTAATTGGGGTTATAAGTAGTTATAAGTATAGTTACCATAATTATAACCCGAGTTACTAAGTCCCATGATGATCCTTTAAGTAGCCTCCATCCCTCAGCTCTGATAACCGAAAGCGCAAACTCGACAAAACCCTAAACCCGAGTCGCCCAAACACGTTGATGTAGAGGTTGAAGGTTGAGAACGTCGGGTTGAACGTAGTGGTTGGAATGGGTATACCAGGAGTATACTAAGCCTGCCTAAATTTCTCCGATCCCAATATGATTAGGCTCAACGGCTCGAAAGATTTATGTACTCAGCTCTTTAGTGTGGAACAAGTGCTGTCAACTAGGATTCCTTAGGGATTCCCTATAACAAAGATGTTCGGTGTTGGAGTCCTTGTCAGCGACACTATAGGGCCCTGAATAACTACAATACTACTCCGCTTCGGATTTCTATGTTACCACTACGGGGATCTGTAGTAGCGAATAGGCTTTCCTTCTTGTGTTACCGTTCACTAAGTTCCTTAACAAGAACCCTAAACCCTAAATCCTAAACCCCTGAACCCCAAACTCCAAGCCCTAAACCCTCAACGGCCGTCCTGCAGCATCAACCGCTGATGCGACTTCAGCTCTTCCCGATGCCATCGCAGGGACCTCATCAGGCTGGGACGCTTTAGGGGTTTAGCATCCTTGAGGGGTCCTTCTAGGGATCTTATTTATACAAGGGTTACTATAACGGATAGCGGTTCTATAGGGGTTTAGGGTTTGGGCGTTAAGGGTTTGCAGGGTTTAAAGGTTTAGGCTTTAGGCTTTGAGGGCTTCAGGTTAACCCTAAACCCTAAACCCTACAGTTAAGGCTTTAGGCTTTGGGCCTTGAGGGGTTTAGGGTTTCGGCGTTCGGCTTTGAAGGCTCATTCTCTGAGGGCTTAGGGTTTCGGATTCGGGGATCTAAGTGGGTAGTTGTCAAAATTAGGGTCCCTGTTTGGGGTAAATAATAGGTGCCGTATTATAATAGGGACCCAAAAAGGGACTATAATTTTGACAACCACCCAAGTGTATTCAGGCTTCTGTGCTTCAGGCATTTTGCGTTTTGGGCTTTGGGCTTTGGTTTGGGGTTTGGAGCCCCTTGTGCGCCCCAAGGCCCAAGACTCACTCTGCAGTCTGGTATGTACTGGGCTCTTGTTAAGGACTTTACAATTTAATTTACCATAGTCGGGATCTACAGTAAAAGTTTGGTTTCCTTAGTATGGTATCTTAAATCAAACCTTTTAAGAAGATCCCAGTTTGAGGTGTTGTTGGGTATGTGGTTTAGAGCGTCGACTTGGAGCCTACAAGCCTACAACCGCAGACCCCCTTCCAGCCTGATACCCGAAGCCCTAAGCCCCAAACTCAAAACAGAACCGAACGTGCAGCACTGTAATGTAGGAACCTGATTAAGAAACCTTGGGCCTTTATTGGGGTTCCTTATATGGATCCTACTATTTTGGGGTTATAGGCCCAGGGTTTCTTAATCAGGTTCCTACATTACCCCAGAAGTTGAATCCCGATACTTGGACCTCAAGCTCGATCCCTAACCCAAACATCCCCCAGCAGTCCCAGCCCCGTTTTAGGGTTTAGGGGTTTAGGGTTTAGACGCCGTGCCGGCCGCAAAGACCCAGAAGCCTACGTTTACGGTGTTAGTGCTTGTTTTAATTACGCAAACCACGAACCTTAAATCCTAGCCTTCCCCCCCCAACCCACGACCCCTAAGCCATGAAGTTTCCTTAAGGCTGCAAGGAGTCTTCCGGAACTGAACATACAACAAGAGGGAGGAGTTCGATGAGCAATACAGGTCCATAGGAATTGGAATAGAGTGTTCGTAAGGGTTCTCTAAAGGGCTCTAGAAGGGTTCCTATGAGGGTTACTACAGGTGTTCTATGATATGGAGGCCTGAATAATTTGAATCGAGGTTTTTAGCTAGACTCAATGACACTGGCATAAAGGAAACTCGATTGAATAATGTTAGTCGTTTGTTCAGGCCCCATTTTACGCCACCTTAGGAGCAGACATTTTGTTTTATTATAGATTCGGGAAGCCCCACCGATATAGTAGTACTAATTACACAGGGCGGCCCTGTACTTGTTTAGGTTTCGGATTTACAGCTTTAGGGTGTGGGGTCTCTTTGCTAGGGATTTAAACCCTAAACCAGGATATATATGATCCCGGTTCGGCCGTCCCCCNGCCTTTCAATACTCTCAAAACACCTAGGAAATGCAAGCCAGTTGTGGGTAGTGGCCAGGTGGGGGGTGTGGGGTGTTGGGTCTAGCTTAAGCTTTCGAGTTTTGGGTTTAGGGTCTTGGGTTAAAAGGTACAAGGCTTCAAGTCGACAAGGGCTTAGGGAGGGTTTGGGGTGTAGGTTCGCTAGGGTTGGCAGTTTATGCCTGGTTTAGGCTTAGAGCCTGCATTTAGGCGGGGTTTAGGGTTGGGTGTAAGGTTTGAAGTTTAGGTAAAGGTTAATAAAAGCAGGAGCAGGCGCTACTGCGCTACGTTGTAGGATTCATGGCTTGCGTAGGGCTTGCGTACTATGCCGGCCTTGTCTGTGACGCCTGGCCGTTTCTCCAGCTGCAGCTCCAACGGCCCCCACCCCTNGGGGGGGGGGGGGGGGGGCTGGGAACGCCAGACGCCTGACCATATACGGCGTAGGACTTCACGCTTTCTCCTCCCCACGTTTTCGGGTTTAGGGCTTAGGGTCTGAAGCCCTCAACACCACAAAGCGCGAAAGGCCTGAACTTGAACACTTGAGACCCGGCTAGAGCCACCAGATGACCGAGAGAACAAGGGTTTAGGCTGTAGTGGCCCTTTACTCGGGTCCTGTATTTTCAACAACTACCGGATAAGCAAGAATCGCCTTATATGCTCAAGCCTCACGAAAAACCCTTAGCTTGGACCAAGAAGCGTCAAGCCCTAACGCCCCGAGAACAAACGGCACATGACCTCTTTACACCTTGCAAACATAGTTTGCAATCGCGAGAGAGACCTTCGCACACGCATGCAGACGTTTGAAATGTTGATCAGACCATAAGGAGCCCCCTGAGACCCTCCACCCCAAACCAGAGTCTTAGAGCTTGAAAGACAGGCTCGAGCGAATCCTGGAAACCCGAGACTAGCATCTCTGCCTGAAGTCGAAAGCCTGACCCCCAAACAAGCACTTCTTGGTACTCCGACCACAAGGTCCGATGCAGGTACTGCATACTAGACATCATCCACCGCCTGGGGCTTGGGCTATTATACGGTTTGGGATTTAGGTTTCGGGCTTCAGGGTTCAGGGTTTAGGGTGTCGAGTCTCGTGTAACGTTGGGAGGACAAGAGCAGAGGGAGGCAGCACAAGGTTTCCGGGAGGGTGCCTTCGGAAGCCGGTTTAGGGATTAGGAGTTTAGGGTTAAGAGGTTCAGGGTTTAGGGTATGACTCACGCTCATCCCAAATTCTGAAGCCACTTCTTGAAAATTAGGATCCCTGCTGCAATCCTCGTTATGTTCAAGACTCTCCAGCAGGTTTCACACCTGGTCTTGTTCAGAACACCTGAACTTGACCCTAAGCCCCTAAACCCACAACCCTGAATGTAAACCCCGAACCCTGAACACCAAAAGCTACTCCTGAAACCCTGAACCCTAAAAAATATAGCTTGGGGTGTAGGTCTAAAAGGCAGTGTTCGATAGAGGCTTCGTGGCTGAAGGTACAGGAGCTGTCACAATCAGACTGGGGATTTGGGTGGCTAGATTTCGTACAAACCGAGCATGCTACTGCTTAGTCTTCAGGCCTGTACAAAGTGTAGTATCCGGGTCTGCCGTGTGATGTTATACCTCGGCTCCTAAGCGGCTGAAGGTTAAGGTGTTCCGTGTTCAAGTGTTGAGGGGACGAAAAATAAGGGTTCCACGAGGCGCAGGTAATGGCTATGAAGATGCTGCCAAAGCTTCTTGACAGCCGCCCACTGATGCACGGCAGAATAGAGGAGATGCGCCGCAAGGACCCCCTGGTTTAGGGTTCTATAAGGGTTTTTGTTAGGGCCTTGCCGGGTTTTACAGAGCCTTACATGGCTCTACATGGCTTTATAGCCCTGAACCCTAAACCCTAAAGGGTTTAGAGAGGTTTATTTAACGCCGGGGCACAAAGAGTCGGCTACAGGCTCAAAGCAGTACTTTAGATCCCAGGTGAGTGAACTGGCAGACCGGCTCCCGTTGAAAAGGGTTATAAGTTATGAATAACCTTCATCAGGAAACCCTAAACCCTAAACGGTATTCAGGGCTTCGGATTATAGCTGCGGAATGGAGGGCTATCCATGTAAACATGGGCTAGAATGAACAGTCTGAGCTGCGACCGTCGGTTCTGTCTCTTCTTTGCATCCACAACGGTTTAGGGTTTAGGGTTTCGGGGTTTCGAACTTTCGGGGTTTAGGCTCTAAGGTATCCCTGAAGCCCAGAACCTAAGCCTGAACTCCCCGAACATTGAAGCTCGGAAGCCTTACACCAACCGCCCTGCACCCGAAAACCTTAAGCTTCAAGCCGAGGCCCTCTCAGATCATATGAGGCCCGGGGTAGTTTGTAATGCTATTCCTGAGGGCTACTTGCTATTAAATCTCCGTAAACCCTAAACCCTGAACCCTAAACCCCAATCTAATGTCACTGTTGAGCCTCCGAACTCTTGGCATCGCGTGTCGCATCTTGGGGGGGTGATTTGGGTTTATGCTTTAGGGATTGGGATGAAGGGATTGAAGGTTTAGGGTTTAGGGATTGCGGATTAAGGGCTTGAGGGTTTCGTTACAAGGAGTGAGGATTCAGGAGTTGACGCCTCAGGGCTTTGGGTTTAGGGGCTAACACCAGCTTCGGAAAGGGCAGCTCCGCAGGCCAGATTCCTGGTGGGGCTTACTTAAAGGATCATGGGACTTAGTAACTAAGGTTATAAGTACCTTAATTGGGGTTGTAAGTAGTTATAAGTAGAGTTACCCTAATTATAACCCTAGTTACTAAGTCCCATGATCCTTTAAGTAGGGTTCCGAGGTTATGGGTCTAGGGTTCAGGGTTTAGGCGTCCAAACTCTCAAGCCTGTAGCATCCAAACCCTGAAATTTCAAGGCTCTGAAACGAATAACTAGAAGCCTAAACCTTAGACCCTAAACCCTAAACCCTACAAGCCGTTACAAGCCTAAACCTTAGACCCTAAGCCGGCCTCGATCAGCAGCGTCACCGCCAGAAAGACAGCTTGAGATTCCCACAAGCCCATGGCAAAATCGTCTTCGCCTTCATGCGACATCCCTACGCCTGGCAGTCCTGCCCGATCAGAACCGTTCCTGCCCCCACAGCTACTGCTACTAGAAACTACAGACGACCCACTGCCGTCTCAAGGTTTAGGGGTTATGAATGGTAATCACATTAACAACGGTCATAGCAGTAGTACTAATGGTAGTTAATAGTAACAATAGCCAGAATTATTAACAACGGTCATAGCAGTAGTACTAATAGTAGTTAATAGTAACAATAGCCAGAATAGTTGAAACCAGAACTTACGGGAGAAACCGCACCAACCGAAAGGCCGGCGTCGGGAGGATGGCAAACCAAACCCCAAGAGGGTTCAGGGGATAGGGCTTAGGCTTTAAAGTTTTGGGGTTTAGGGAGGACTGTTACTAGAAACTGCCCGAGACCTCAAAGCCCTAACCCTAAACCTAAATCCTAAACCCTAAACCCTAAATCCCACGACTGACCGGGCCGACGGCAAAGAGCCCGTCCCGGCCAAACCCTCCTTTCCACGAGCCCCAACTCGTTGCCAGCAACAGGGGTCACTCGCGCCGAAAGAGGGCTGCAGCATGAAGATCTTGCGCCTAGGCCCCGAACTTTATTCGTCCTACACTGCCGATGTCATGCATAGCCCTTGCTGCATCAAGCAGCTCAATGCGCAGCAAGAACGTCCGCGTGGTGTGCTTAGGGCGTTCCGGAGTGTGGCCAAGATTTTGGGGTGAGGGCAAAGGGCATCGAACAGACAAGGCACATCATCAGATGATCAACATGACAAGCTCGCGCCCATTCGCGCCACATAAGATCTCTAAGGCACATTGCAGTGATTGCTTTGACTTTTTGTCCCCAAGCTGTCTGTTCAGCTCACGTGGCAACCAGCTCCAAACGTTGCAAGCCTTTGGGCTGTCGGGCTTCAGGACTATGTTTATGTGTGTATTTGTATATATAATTACAAATTCATGTATGTATATAATTATATATATATGTACATTTGTATATTTTATATATAAGTATAGACAGGTAGATAGAGATATGCATCATACTCTAGCATGACGACACTACAATATGAGAATGCTCGGCTTTAGGAACTGAAGGGTTTAGGCGAAGGTTCAGGGTTTTGGGGATTAAGGTCTAGGCTTACGAAATCAAGGGCTTATAAGGTTTAGGGTTTAGGGTATAGGGTTTAGGGTTTAGGGTATAGGGGCTCCTGAGATTCGGGGTAGAAGCTTGAACCCTGAAGCTTAAGCTCCTAAAATAAACCCTACCTTAACCCCAAACAACCTACCTTCTTAAGCGCTCTATTATATGGGAGTTTCCGAAAATAGGGGACCCTAATATAATACCCTAAATAACAGATAAGGACTCCCAAATAAGGTACCCCTAACTTGGGGAAATTCCCAAAGGAAATCGCGAATAGGAACCTGTTGTTGTTCATCATGTTGACGAGGCCCTGCATCACCGGTCTCGGGGCTCTGGGGGGACTGAAATCCAGACATGTTCAGGATTTAACGAATTCAAGCGGCCATGGCCACATTCANAACCTGTTGTTGTTCATCATGTTGACGAGGCCCTGCATCACCGGTCTCGGGGCTCTGGGGGGACTGAAATCCAGACATGTTCAGGATTTAACGAATTCAAGCGGCCATGGCCACATTCAATCACGCGAAGATTTTTACCGCAAAGCGAGAACATTATGGACTGCATTCACTGACTTCTATACAGCTGATGTGTTTGCATAATCCAAAAGTCTCAAGCTTAAGCCAGAACATCTTCATGAAGACATTCGTGACTCCACACTTCAACANAGAACATTATGGACTGCATTCACTGACTTCTATACAGCTGATGTGTTTGCATAATCCAAAAGTCTCAAGCTTAAGCCAGAACATCTTCATGAAGACATTCGTGACTCCACACTTCAACACTCCTCCTTGAAGGAATTCCTTCGGAACTCCTTCACCTTGTAAATTCTACAGCTCTTCACGAAGCCATAGAAACATGCAGACCACCTCCCTTCTGTGCCGGTATGGTTTCCAGCCTCCGCGGGTCTCAGTGGTTCATAGAAGGCTGTGGACGGTTGGGATCATCAACCCATGGGATTTCGAGCCGCCCTTCGCCTTTCACGCCTTATGTGTATTGGCATAGCACCCTCGCACCAGTCACAGAACCCAACAGTCTTGACCCGGTGTGATGCCAATCGAAACCCATAGCAGTCCTGTCTTGTGTGCACGTTCTTTCCATGTTCCGTCAGGTAAAACGGGCCTGTATAGCGCAGATATTCGTAAGGGTCCTCCGGCACATCCGGAGGCCTGATGTCATACTCCGTCTGCGTACTCACAGTCACCATTCTGACAGTACAAGTTCCAGGCTTCGGGCCGCGCTCTTGACGGCCATGTGACAACACTGGAGCTGAACTCATTGCTGTAGTCATTGCACCGTGAACCGCCTGTTCCACCTCCTTGTGGGGCGATCGCCCTTGGAATGCTTCTTGAGGAACATCCCATACACGATCTAACTCGGTCTCAACAGCTGCCTTTGCCAGGTCTCTCATACGCTGAAGCCGTTGCGCCTTTCGCCCTTTAACAGCCCGTGTCCAAAGGCACTTGCTGATCCACTTGACAAGCTCCCACATAAGCACTGCAAGCATGCAGCAACCTACCACCAGCATCAAAAGCTCATCGACACCTGTTGCCTTCAAAGGTTCCTTACCTTCAAAGGCCTGCACCTTTGGTGCCGACTCCAAAGCCAATGTAATCAGACTCAGCAACACTGCCTTAATCACCTGAAGTTGCATCGCTTCAGACGGTAGGTTTTCGAAACCCCACATACGTAGCAGCTCCCACATCCGCGCCTTTGGGTGACTCTTTGTTCCCAAATCTGCTAACTGTCTCAGCCCTTCCACAAACTCCACTCGAAGTTGCCCGGACTCGAC
>BGNK01004387.1:39406-55097 GCA_003297005.1 Symbiodinium sp. clade A Y106
TTCCGGAAATGGAGGGGTGCATCCTCAGATATTTCCTCAGCCTTTCTCTTGGCAAGCTGGCCGGATCACCTCTCGCGATATGCCGTGATTCCTCCCAAGTTCTTGATTGACCACGGGTATGCGACAGCAGATGAGTGTTGGTTGGTTCAGAAACCTCTGTATGGGCTCCGGGAAAGTCCTTCGATTTGGGCAAACTATCGATCAAGTCGCCTGGCTTCAGCAAGAATCCCTTATAAGGACGGTTTCATCACTTTGGTGCCTTCTCAGGTCGACAAGGAAGTCTGGATGGCGTTTGATGAGCAGGGCAATGAAAGAGCGAAGGGCTCCCTGGTGGCTCTGTTGGTCACGTACGTGGACGATCTGTTCTTCCTTGGAAGCACGGCAGTGGTTGAGCTGTTGGACGATTGGGTAAGAAAGGAGTGGCCGTGCTCGGAGCTCCAATGGGCAGATGGAGAAGAAGGAGTACGCTATCTTGGTACAGAAGTTTTTCAACGGCCATCGAGAGCTTTTGAGTTGAAGCAAACAGGTTACATTGAAGACCTGTTGCGGGCCCACGAGATGACGGATGCGTGTCCTACAAAACTACCTTGTCCGCGTGAGTGGATTACCGAAAACTTTGAAGCCTACGATGAACAGTTCACCGAAGCGGACCTAAAGCAAGGACAGCGTGCTGTTGGAGAACTTCTTTGGCTCACGATGAGAACGCGGCCGGATTTACAGTTCGTGGTGGGGCACATGTCACAGTGGGTATCAAAGCATCCGAAGCGGGTTGAGAAGATTGGCCGAAGAGTATTGGCCTACTTGTCAGGAACCAAGGAGATGAAGTTGGTCCTCGGCGAGTTCGGTGATACAGCGAAAGCAGAGCAGCCAAGCAGCAACCGAAACAGCACCCACCACGGCGCGCACAAACCAACGCACGATGCACAGGGTTCAAGTGGTCATATGGGTTTAAGGGTCATAGCATATTCTGATGCTAGTTTTGCTCCAACTGGTTCCCGTTCCTATGGAGCAGCGGTGGTTACAGTGAACAACAGTCCAATAGCTTGGAAGGCGGGCCGTCAAGGAATGGTCACTTTGTCTACCATGGAAGCTGAGCTNTTTGCTCCAACTGGTTCCCGTTCCTATGGAGCAGCGGTGGTTACAGTGAACAACAGTCCAATAGCTTGGAAGGCGGGCCGTCAAGGAATGGTCACTTTGTCTACCATGGAAGCTGAGCTATTGGAAGCGACCCAAACTGCAGTATTGACTGAAGGCCTGGCATGCTTGCTAGATGAGTTCTGTGGGAGTCGGGTGGAGCGTCTACTGAGAGTGGATAATGCGGCGGCCACCAGTATGTTGCTGGGTGGTCCAGGATCCTGGCGCACGAGACACCTGAAAGTGCGTAGTGCACACATCTTGGAAAGTGTCGAGTCCGGGCAACTTCGAGTGGAGTTTGTGGAAGGGCTGAGACAGTTAGCAGATTTGGGAACAAAGAGTCACCCAAAGGCGCGGATGTGGGAGCTGCTACGTATGTGGGGTTTCGANGTCGAGTCCGGGCAACTTCGAGTGGAGTTTGTGGAAGGGCTGAGACAGTTAGCAGATTTGGGAACAAAGAGTCACCCAAAGGCGCGGATGTGGGAGCTGCTACGTATGTGGGGTTTCGAGAACCTACCGTCTGAAGCGATGCAACTTCAGGTGATTAAGGCAGTGTTGCTGAGTCTGATTACATTGGCTTTGGAATCGGCAGGCCTTTGAAGGTAAGGAACCTTTGAAGGCAACAGGTGTCGATGAGCTTTTGATGCTGGTGGTAGGTTGCTGCATGCTTGCAGTGCTTGGGTGGGAGCTTGTCAAACGGATGAGCAAGTGCCTTTGGACACGGGCTGTTCAAGGGCGAAAGGCGCAACGGCTTCAGCGCATGAGAGACCTGGCAAAGGCAGCTGTTGAGACCGAGCTAGATCGTGTATGGGATGTTCCTCAAGAAGCATTCCAAGGGCGATCGCCCCACAAGGAGGTGGAACATGCGGTTCATGGTGCAATGACTACAGCAATGAGTTCAGCTCCAGTGTTGTCACATGGCCGTCAAGAGCGCGGCCCGAAACCTGGAAGTCGTACTGTCAGAACGGTGACTGTGAGTACGCAGAAGGAGTATGACATCAGGCCTCCGGATGTGCCGGAGGATCCTTATGAGTATCTGCGCTATACAGGCCCGTCTTATCTGACGGAACATGGAAAGAACGTGCACACAAGACAGGACTGCTATGGGTTTCGATTGGCATCGCACCGGGTCAAGACTGTTGGGTTCTGTGACTGGTGCGAGGGTGCTATGCCAATACACATAAGGCGTGAAAGGCGAAGGGCGGCTCGAAATCCCATGGGTTGATGATCCCATCCGTCCCCAGCCTTCTATGAACCACTGAGACCCGCGGAGGCTGGAAACCATACTGGCACAGAAGGGAGGTGGTCTGCATGTTCCTATGGCTTCGTGAAGAGCTGTAGAATTTACAAGGTGAAGGCGTTCCGAAGGAATTCCTTCAAGGAGGAGTGTTGAAGTGTGGAGTCACGAATGTCTTCACGAAGATGTTCTGGCTTAAGCTTGAGGACTTTTGGATTAGGCAAACACGTTAGCTGTATAGAAGTCAGTGAATGCAGTCCATAATGTTCNTGTTGAAGTGTGGAGTCACGAATGTCTTCACGAAGATGTTCTGGCTTAAGCTTGAGGACTTTTGGATTAGGCAAACACGTTAGCTGTATAGAAGTCAGTGAATGCAGTCCATAATGTTCTCGCTTTGTGGTGGAAAAGCTTCGCGTGATTGAATGTGGCCATGGCCGCTTGAATTCGTTGAATCCTGAACATGTCTGGATTTCAGTCCCCCCAGAGCCCCGAGAACGGTGATGCAGGGCCTCGTCAACAGGATGAACAACAACANTGATTGAATGTGGCCATGGCCGCTTGAATTCGTTGAATCCTGAACATGTCTGGATTTCAGTCCCCCCAGAGCCCCGAGAACGGTGATGCAGGGCCTCGTCAACAGGATGAACAACAACATAATTGTTTAGCACCCTATAGTAGCCCTCCCTGGCCTCCAAGGGCTCCGGTCAGTCGCTGGGCCAAAGGCACCTCGGCCGAGGAAGAGCCGGGAAAGCAGGGCCCAGGGGTAAGGTTGTAGTTTTGAGGGTTTAAGGTATTGGGTTTCTATAAGTGTGCTGTAAGGGTTGCATACGGATTTCCAGAGGGATTGTACCCCTAGGCCCCATGGTAGTTCCTTTTTGGGGTTCATATTTAGAATCCTAGAAGGTAATCCTAAAAAGGAACTACTATGGGGCCTGTGGGTAGTTCAAGGTTTAGGGTTTAGGGCTTCCAGGTTGAAGGGTTTGAGGGTTCGTTTTGTAGGGTTTCGGCGCTCACACTCGGACAATCCAGGCGAGGCATGTGGTTCGAGGTCTGACGAGGTGTAGGGTGTAGGGGTTAAGGTGTTTTGAGTGTTTGGGGTTAGGATTCCTCTTTTGGGGTTTCTTGTTTAGGGCTAGGGGCTGTGTTGATGGGGTGTTGCACAGGTCCAGTCCGTAAGAGCTTTCGGGCCCTTAGATACAAACACAGGCTTTAGGGGTCGCGCTTCCGGGTTCCGAGTTTAGGAGCTTTAGCTTGGGATTTCGGCCTTGAAGCGCTTTAAGGCTGCAATGTCTACCGGGACCCTAAAAAGCACCTACCTTTGTAGGGTTCCTTACTATGATTTCTTGGCATAAGTCCTTATAAAGGTAGATTATTCAGGAGTACTTGGAGGTTAATGGGTAGATATAAGTGGAGTAATAAGTAGGGTAATTAATTAGAATTATAACTCCTATTGGGGGACTTATGGCCCCACTTATAGCTACCCATGGACCGCCAAGTAAGGTAGGGTCGGATGTGAGTGAGGAGCCAGATTGCCCACGAAGGGAAGATCCGAAACGGAGAGGGCGAAGGACATGTGAAGTGTCCTGAGATCCCAAAGGGCCCAAAGTACCATATTATACCGTAGGATGTTGGGTTTCTATATTAGGACTCCTTCTTGCGATTTGGGAAAGTATCCCGTATAATCGTACCTAGGACCCTTGGGGAATGGTCCTTTCGGAATGGTGCATCAGGCTCTGGGGCGTGATGTGAAAACAGAGGGTCTACCCAAAGGCTCTATAGTAGTTCCTTTTTGGGGATTACCTTACAGGATTTTAAAAATATGAGCCCCAAAAAGGAACTACTCTGGGGCCTCTAGGTAGGTTTAGGGTTTAGGCTTGAATGTCTAGCGGAAAAAAAGGCGTCACCCTCGAGACAACCGCAGAGGGGACCGATCGTCAGCTAACTTGGTTCAGGGCTGAAGGCCTAAGTTTTGGCCACCCGCCCAGCTGAACAATGTCGCACCGCAGGGAACTCGTCTGAAACTACAACTGGTATGAGATCCCAGGGAAGGTACACTCTTCAAAGAAGGCCTAAGTGGGATTTAGGGCTTGGGCAGTTTGGATCGGAACCCCCTAAACCTAATTCTAATTATTTAGGCCCCTATATTAACCTGAACCCTCGACTGATTACCCAAAGCCATTGCGCCCAAAACTTTCTAGGGAGGGAGGTTTGGATTTGATGATTGAGAAAAAATGGGGACCTGAACAGATTCAACAGGTTTGGATACTATTGTAGTAGAGACATATGATTAAGAAGCCCCAAAGATTAGTAGTGCCAATCATTCCGACCTCTATAGTGGCTGTGGGGCCCAAACTTCGCCACGCATGTGCAGCCAGAAAGGGCGAATACCTAAACAAACATCTTCTTAGTTCGAGACATGAAGGCTGAGATGTTCAGCCAATACTTATGTCGTCTATAGACCCCTCAACCTTAAATAAGCATGCTTTACCTGAAAATGGACTCTACCCCCCATGGCAAAAATCCCCTTCTTGTCAAAGCACCTGCATCCGTTATAACCCCTAGCCCCAAGCCCTTAACGAAAGCCTCTGCCAAGAGTCAGCTGTCCCAGCGTGCTGCATGACGCACCCGCCGGCGCCATTCTTTCGAACCCCGAGCTTCAGGATTAATTAATATGGAGCTATAGATCCAGCAAACTAGGGTTTCGGGTGTTGCGTTTAGGGGATTTATATGGAACTAGGTAACATAAGGGCTTTACATGACCGCAAATTAGCACAGGGATTGGGAACGTGTAGGGTCGGGGTTTGGGCTTTCAAACGCTCGGGATCTAGGGAATCTAGGGCTGACGTTGCAGTTTGGGACCTCTTCGCATACAACTCACATCTAGATCCAGGTACGTGACGAGACTTGGAACAGCAGAGATGTTGCATGTCATAGCAGCTTAGCTTTCAACATCGCAACTTTTGATCACACTTGAAACCCCCGACAACGCTTACAGCTTGCAGCCCAAGCCCTAATCCATGGACCTGCTGTTCGTTTACGCAACGATTTGTGTGAAGATGCGCCCTGGTGTTCCGAGCCGGAAACCGTGCCTGCGTTCAAACACCCATCTACCAAATTTGCCGGACATTTCTGTCGGAAATGAATCCCTGAACCCGAAACCTGACGTGAACACCAAGCTCTACGGTTTAGGGTTTCGACTCGCACGCTCGCACAATGCAGGCACGGCTTCTTGAGGTCCATTTGCTACCATTGGATTTAGGGTTTAGGGTTTAGCGCTTAGGGCTTAGGGTTTAGGGTTTAGGTAGAATACCACTAACCCTGCGTCAACCCTAAGTCCTGCCTAAACTCTAAACCCAGCACAGACCAATGAACCTATACTACTAGGTGGTGCTTTTAACGCTTTTTGAAAAATTTTAAGGCTTTTTGAAAAATATTAGTAGATAAGATCCTCTTAAGCCCAATAAGGGAAAATATAAAATGTCCCAAAGCCCTACCTATACTACTAAACCCTATACTATCTACGCAGTAGTGAGGCTCCGGTCTTCACAAGGAACCCCCAAAACCTGGGATGGGGGACCATGTACATAAACCCACGTATACCCTAAAACCTAAAGGAATCCCGAAAAGTGGCTCTTTTTAAAGCTTCCCTTCTACTCTTGGGGGTTCCTTGTGCCGACAGAATCTCCTTCAAGGGCCCCTTCCTGGTTTACGGGGACCAGGGAGAATAATAGTTAGGGTTTAGGGTTTAGGGTAGAAGGGCTTTAATGCCTAGAATAGTGTATTGGGGTATACTATACAAGAATTATGCTATACGAAGGTGCCCGGCCTAGAGTATAGGGTTTACGCTATCACAACTGGGACTGACCAGGCGGGGTCTCTTGGCGAACGGGTCGCCCCTTAATCAGGTTCTTGCTCGTTCAGCTTACCGAGTAGTTCCTTTTTGGGGTTCGAGTTAGAATCCTGTAAGGTAATCCCAAAAAGGAACTACTATGGAGCCTCTGGGTACTGGGGCAGGGGCAGCGAGGACAATAAATCTGGGGACGCACCCGGCGTGAAATTGCACCAAAATGGTAAAAAGTTGCAGACTCGACTAACCCCTATCAACCCAGCACCTTTTGGGCGGGAGAAGCTGTACAACTCCGTCGCAAAGATGGAATCTTTGAAACGCGTGGGCGGCGACCTTTCCCCTCCAAAGCCTTTGAGTTGTTGGAGGTCCGGGTTTAGGGTCTACCTTAAGCTACCACAACCTACTTTTGTGTAGGGTCCCTACAATTTCTATGTGGGGGTGTATATAAGAACCAGCAACAACATAGGTTATGGCAGTTTAAGCAGGGCCATAGACGACTAGTCGTCCATGTTTCAGAAGGGCGGAGGCCTGATGTGAAGCAGTCCAGTATTCGAGATACAAACGAGGATCCCTTTGCTGTCCTTGGTTTGCTCTCTAACTTAGGGTCCCCTTTTTAGGTCCCAAATAAACAGTACGGCCCCCTTATAAGAAGGAACCTCAATGGGCCCTCATTCAGAGAACTACGTATCTAAGAAGGGAGTTGAGAAAGCAGGGAACTATGAGGCCTTGATCGAACCACTTTGGTCGTACTTGGCGTGTTTCAAGATTGGGATTTCAACTTAGTAACTTCTGGGCTCTCGGAAGGGGTGTTTTTGGGCTTCAAGATCGAGTTTCGCATTTTGAAAACTTTTCTCTGGCAGCTTCGGGAGGGTTTAGGGGTGGTTTGGGGGGCTGCCGCGGCCCACGAATCTTTGCCAGAGCAGGTGTCTGAAAAGCGAGACCAAATCTCTCGGAGATAAGTGGAAGTCCGAAGGAGCCGTGATCTTTATCACGTCCTCTGTGAACAACACCCTAGAAGTACAGGCAAAGCCTTTTCTGGAAGCCTTGTTGAGGCAGCAGAGGGAGCTCGTGCTCGCCGAGCAAGACACAGTCAGGCTCGGAAGCTCGAAATCTTGAAATCTCCAGCTGGAAGCTAGAGGACTTTGAGCCATGATTGAAAAAATGCGTGGCTTAAAGTTCAGGTTTCGAGAAGCCTGGAGTTATGGCATGTAGACCCTATCTACACCCCAGGATGCTTGAAGTGTGCCGACAATGACCTCCGTGTGAGCCCTCCCTGCCGAATATGACGCTCTTGGCCAAAGGCACCGCGGGGGCTCACGATCGAGGAGGCATCGGTTTTGAGAATGTTCGGCGTAGGGTTGAGGGTTTGGTTTTACGGTCAGTGAGTAAATGGATGAGTCGGTTTTGGGGGGGAAATTCTGGTACAAGAAACGCGGCAGAAATGGTTTGGAACCTTGACCCGTCTGATTGAGGGTCTGGAATGGCCACGGAAACGTCCCAGAGACTGCTGGAGCCCTTGACTAAGGCAGACCCCGCAACTTCTACAAAGGCCTCCCTTTTCTCATTTTTAGGATATATCCCTTAAGCCTCAACCCCTGAGGACCCTTTTCGCCCCTAAGGCTCCATGTACCCATATAGTACATACTTAGGCCTTAAAGTACCTATATGGGAACCCATTTGAGGCTGAAGTATCTACTATAAAGGTACATGGAGCCCAAAACCTTTCGCTCAGCCAAAGGATCTTGTGGTTTCTGGGATCAGATCTCAATGGACCTGACTTTGCAAAGCCGGCGTGTGAAACGTGCCGCGGGCTCCAACAAGTCGAAGCCCGTGAGCTTCTTCGTCAGCAGGCCTTCTGAGGGCTTTAGGGCTTTAGGGTTTTCGTCTCTCACTAGGGTTTTGGGGTTTAAGGCTCTTTGGTTTGCTGGTTTAGGGTTTAAAGCTCTTTAGGTGTCGCCGGGTTTGGGGTTTAGGGGCACAGGGTTTTGTTGAATTACGAGACGTGGTGGTGCCCCAGTGTAGGTGTTCTGAGGCGCGTATTAAGATTTTGGGCTTGGGGACTCAAGAGCTTTAATTTACCTATAGTCTCCATTGTAGTTCCATTTTTGGTTCAATCAGTTTTATAAGTAGGGTTCTCTTAGTTGCTGAGTTCATAAGCCCCAAAAAGTGTACACTTTCAGTTTTATAGTGGGTAATATTATCCCAAAAAGTGTAAAGTGTACCCACTCAGCTACTAAGTTCTAAAAGATATAATCCTTGAAAAGGAACTACAATGGAGACTACAGGTAAGGCTTCAGAGCTGAAGCTTTGGGGTCCCCGTATTCTATCTCCCTCTATCTTACCCCAGTCCTTCCCAGCCCCAGCCCTCAACCTCGGAACTCCTAAAACCTACCAAAACCTACAAAAAAGTAGGGTCCCTATAAATTCCATATTAGGGTGTATAATAAGAACCTACAAAAAAGTAGGGTTTGGTAGGTTAAGGTAAGTTCTAAAGCCACTAAACCTTACCCCGAAACCCTTGCAAAGCCTACAACGCCTACTAAGGGAACTCCTGAACCCTTTCTCTTTAATCCTTCAGAGCCTAAACCCAAGGAGGAAAAGTCCTTCCGCGGCCTCGATTCCCAAAGATCAGCATCTGGAGAGCTGCATCGAACTCCCGCACGGAGGACACCTTCTGCAAGATCATCTCTTTGTCCTCCGACGTTTTCGTAGCTGCGTGTCTGGCTCAGGTAAAGGCTATAACATAACCGCTATATAAGCCGCAAAAGGCTACGGCTAAGGTTACTTGCTCCACTTTTGGGTTTGTTGGCCAACGACAGCCGAGTGCCCTGCCATGCTTCCAACGATCCAAGATGTGAGCTGGCACATGTGGGTGGTTGTCAAAATTAGGGTCCCTTTTTGGGTACCCTAAATAATAGGTGCCGTACTATATTAAGGACCCAAAAAGGGACCCTAATTTTGACAACCACCCATGTAGTGAAGACCGATGGTAGTAAGTACTGTACCACAAAGAGCCAGAGCCCCTCAGCCATGTGTCCTGAACCTGCAACCCGTAAATCGGGCAGGAATTTCGGGAAGAGCTGCCTCGGGGTGCAAGCCGCCCCATCCTCCGAGAGCCCAGCACGCCTGAATTAAGAAACACACCTTAAAAATCAAGAAACACACCTTCAAAATCCTTAAATCACAATAGTAGATTACTAAGCCCATGTTCATTTCAGGTCTATATCAAATATCCTTTCTTGGAGGGGTGTGGGGCTCTGTGGGTCTGTGCCAGCAAGGACCTCCACCGCGACTCCCTTCTCCCTACTATAGGGGTCTTAATAATTAGAACAGGGTTTTGGGGTATATTATGCTATAACCATAATAGGGAACCGCCAAAACCCTATTCTAGTTGTGAAGGCAAGGCCCCCATACTACATCCTGATAATAGCCCTTATAGACGCCTTTAGAGGAACCCTATTGAAATTATTAAGGCCCCTGTAACACGTCCTCCGGCCGCGACGCGAGGCTATTGGCGACGCTGAGGTTGACCTGATGATGGGCTCAGGGGTTTAGGGGTTTAGGGTTCAGGGCGTAGGGTTTAGGGTGCATATAGGGTTTACGGTTGAGGGTGTTTGCAGGTGTTTACGGCTAAATTCAGGTGCCTTTCTGCACGAGAAGCCTACCCAGCGACTGCCGAACAGTAGTGCGAGCGAGTCACAACGCAACGAATGGGACGATCTGTCTGAGAATAATTAAGAAGCAGTCTCCGAAACCATCCCTTCCTCAGGGCCTCAAGCTCACAGGATCGAGTCTATAACATGTCCCCCTACATCCTACTGCTCGGAAGCCTCCAGACCCACTCAGCGAAGTAAACTCTTATGTGCACCGATATTAAAAAGATAATAACAATCACAGAAGCCTTCATAAATGCCCTACATAGACCCCTCAAACATAGAACCCTGAAGCCGTTATGCAAGCTTTGATCAATACCGTTATGGGTCCTGTAAAATCGAAAACAGGGGCCTAACGACTAGAGTACGTCTTGGGCTATAATTACTCCAGCCAAAAGCGCAAAACCGAGGAACCCTGCTATGCAACAGCATTAACCCTAAACCCTAAACCGTCTATTCAGCCCCTCCCCAAAGCCAGTCAAAGAAGTCACCAGGTTTTGACAACTAAACTCAACGAAGCAGCCTAAACTGAGGAAGGTGTCTCTGTGCTTCAAAGTCACTAGTTTAGGGTGTAGGGGAAGGGCCCTAGGGCCTAAATCCGAAAGCCCTAAACCTACTCAGCGAAGTCACCAGGTACTCATAGATCGCCAGGTCTTCTGCTGTGGGGTCGAAAGGCTTGCTGGTCTCTAAGCAGACCTGGGAGGCATCGGGCTTGCGGCTGTTTAGGTTTCGGGTTCAGGGTTTTAGAGTCTAGGACTGTAAGTTTTAATTGGTTGAGAGGTTTGGGGTGTTTCGGGGAGGAGACAAAACATGGTTTTTTGGAAGGGGTCGGGGTGTGCACGGAACTTCTCGCGGACTTCAGAGAGGTTTCAACGGGCTTGTAGGAATGCCTAGTCCGAGATTCAGGGTTTACCGTTTGGGCTAAGGTTCCCTAAATCTCTCACCCTAAACCCGCCATAGCATTGGCTTTTGCCTCTTGCACTGCCCTGTCTGGCCCGAGAGCTTTTTCAATTTGGAGTTCGGGGGTGAAACCTTTCAGACTTCGGTTTTAAGGTTCAGGGCTTAAGGTATAAAGCTCAGCGCTTATAAGTTTATGAAAGTGTCTACGGTGTGGAGCTTAGAGCTCAGAGTCAGGGCTTATTAAAGGCTTGAATATTGGGTCTCGGGAGCAGAAGCTGAGGCTTTAAGCTTTGAGGCTTCGGGCTTGAAGCTGTCGGGTTCCGGATTTCAGAGTCTAAGGCTTAGGGTTAGGGTCTTGGCATCAAAGGCTCGGGGCTTACGGCTTGGAGTGCAAGCCTGAAGCCCGAATCCCCCCGAGCCCTAAAGGCCTGTAAGGCCCAAGCAGCCCCAAATTCTGATCCCGAAGCCCAAACTTTGGAGGCCTCAAAAGGTGGGATGAAGGTAGGTAGGACGATGGACCCCTTATATAAGGACTCTAATTTTTGGGAGTACCCCACCTACCTTCCTCCCCCCTTTTCAGGCCCCTGAAAGATAGAGACCAGGCACACTTTGCGGGATGTCCGCGCCATGAGCAGCCACAAGTTCCGCGATACACCAGCTTCGGGAGAAAACGTCAAACTTGCGATCCACTGCGACGAGCTGCCTGAGAGAGTAGCATGTTTAATATAACTGTTATGTTCTTTACACTCTATTCTTGTTGATGATAACATGGTATACTATACTTTAATATATTATATTGAAGCTTATATGGGGTCTCAATGACTAATGATTCGAAGGGTTTGAGGCTTGGGGGACTAGGCTTCATGGAGTTACAAGGGTAGAGGAAATTACAGTATTGAAATTAGTCTGGTCTTCGTTGGGAGCCGCATTAAAGTAGTCGGAGTCCTGACCTTCATCTCGATGCCCCGAGTGCAGAACCCAAGCCCTACACCCTTAAACCCTTAGCCCTAAATCTCTAACCCCAAACCCGAAACCTCCAATCCTAATAGGATGCTTTGGAGAGTCTGAAACGGATGCTTGGTGGTTTCATGGTTTAAAGCTTGTTTAAGGCCCTGATGGGCTTTACAACGGTCTTAATGGGTGGTATCCGGACTCGGGGAAAGTGGTTAGATTGGCTCCACAAAAAGTTGGGGCTCAGAGTCCAGGCTCCACAGAAGCTCCAGGGTCCCACTAGCACTCCTCTTACAGGAACCCTGCTGAAGCGATTAGAACGAAACCGAGGGGCTTCACGATAGTTTAGCACTATATCCCATGCAAGACTTCCGGGGCAGTATATTTATGATCAGCACCCAATCACATTCCCGGATCCCCAATGCCATATTGCACTCGCTGCCTCAAGCGAGGGTTCTTGTACTGAAGCCACAGCATCATAGCGTCGAACTTGTTCACCTCCCCATGTATCAGGTGAGCGGCGGATGGGCTGTAAGGTCATTTCACGGTTCTTTCGGCACAAAGCACTCCTAGCCCGCCGCTGGCACTTCCGCCACCACCCCAGCACTCAACCCTACCGGGGTTATAAGTTCCCGAATAACGGGCTATAAGTATAGCTACCCTACTTGTAGCCCCACTTATAACTACCCCCGGCCCGGCCCCGGCCCTCCACTCTGGGAGTTAGGATTAGGGGGACCCTTGGGGATATAGACCCTCTCAATAAGGTCCCTTTTATCAGAGCCAGAAGTAGGGTTCAGAAGGGGTACCCTTTAAGGGGTCTCCCTAATGATACTACCTACACTCGACTCCGAGCACCTCGCAGTCCGGGTCGTCATTTGCAAGCTTCGACTCCATGCAGTCGCAGAATGTGAGGGGCTCACCTGGGGATGGGATACTGAAAACCCCAAGGATTACCACTACTTCCTGCAGTGCCATCCCAAACTCACCTAGACCCTATACCCTGAACCCGAAATTTGCTAAACCCAAACTTTCCTTTAGCAATACCTTATCTAAACCCTAAACCCCAAACCCTAAAGACCAGCCGTAGCCTGTGACCGTGTCCCGGCAGTTCCGCTCCCAGCGAACCCTGGCCGCAGCTTCCGTCGGGGCAGGCCCTGGCCCAGCGCAAATACCTCGGATCGAATCTTTGCTGTACTTCAAGGCTCCAAATAACCAAATATCACCCAACACAAAACGGGTGTTCTGGTGTAGGAATAGAGGGTTGCTGGGTGCCCTAGTCTTCAGCTTTCCATGAGGTTGCAGAAGGGTTGAGGGCTTAGGGGTTTAAGGGTGAGGGTCCAGGGGTTTGATGTTTGGCTATGGCAGATAACGGTCGCGCACCTGTTTGAGGTCATTAGGGTTTAGGGTTAGGGTTTAGGGTTTAGGGTTTAGGGTTTAGGGTTTAGGGTTACATACTTACCGGGATCTGCTCTGAAAGTTAGCCCCTAAGCTGCAGCTACACCCTAAAGCTCTTATGGCTGGGCCGATGAGAGCCGAGATGCTGGAGTGTTGGTTGACGCAGAAACAGCAGATCCTTGTCAGAGGCAAGGGAGCCAGGAACGAGGACAGTCTTTTCGGTATTGCATGTATGCAAGTATGTAGACCTATCTGTCTATTTGTCTAACTCTATTGGTGTCTGTTATGCGACGTTTCTTTCTGTAGCGGTAGAGCCTGGCCTCAAATCCCAAACGGGAAGTGGCATACTCGGACCGGGATTGGACCCCCATGAATGACGAAGCTGATGTTGAAACTATCTATCAAGCCAAACCCTTAAGCCCCAACAAAAGTCTATCCCGAAGATTTGGGGAATGCGGCACCTTGTGAGGGAGCACTTGCAGGGTATCCATGGAAGGGGCCAAAGGCGCGAGACACGAGCGTAGGCTTACGGTTTAAGGGCTGGGGGCCTACACCGAGGCCCATGTTCAGGCACTATCTGAAAGGCAAGGACTGAGTTGACTGGGGACTCCATTGAAGGTCTGAGTCTTCTTTTGAGCGAATCAAGCCGATAGTCATGAGGACTCTCGATGTTGAGGCGGAGGCTTAACTATCATTGCTGTAGTTGTCGTTATTACGTTACTATTGCTGTTGTTCCTCTTAATCTTGTGATATTTCTTATTACTAGTAATTATTTCTAGTCTTATTGCTATTACTACCATCGTTGCTAGTATTCTTATTGCCACTGAATCCTATTCGTTCGGACACTCATGCGCACAAAGAGATCTCCGAGTGTCCAGTAGCTGTTGCCCAGAGTGCCCCTGGTGAGCAGCTGCTGCCGCAGGGTCTCCACATTACCCTGCCGCAAGCAACGCGCAACCTTGTCGTACTCCTCGGTTTAGGGTTTAGGGTCGGCTAAGGTTTAAGAATTTCAAGTCTTGCACGTGTGTGTTTGTGGGATTTGGGATATCTGTTGGCGCCGGCGTCTCGGAGCCTACAGGTCTACTAGCCCACGGACCTACAAGCTCTGAACTCTGAGCATGGCTTCAACATTTAGGGGTGGTTTGCTATGTCGGGGTGCAGTGAACATCCGGACCGTGAACCTCGAGTCGCGGTCACAAAGCATCAACACTTCACCTATTCGGTTGAAGCGGCCAAGCGGCAATAGATTAATTGAATTTGTCCATAGTTTCCCTGTTTCACTTAGCCACGCTCCCGAGGGTTGCTGCATGCTTGTTTGCGTCTGAGCCTTGACAAACATAATGAGGGGCCCAAATCATTACCAATACTATTTTGGTAGTTCCTTGTTATAATTCTACTTGTCAGCATGTCTACGCACATCACGGAAGGGTGCTTCGTGTAGCTCCAGGATAATTGCCAAAATGTGAGGCCACTGAAGAAATACCTACCACAAGTACCTGAATGGTTTGGCCGAGATACGTCATGACCCAGGGCGTCTGCCACAACAGCGGCTACGAGGTCAAGGAAGAGGTTCGACCAGGAGTGCGTCACCATACAGTCGGGCATCCGGTTGGCGACATGGCCAGTTTGCTGCAGCAGCTCTGCATAGGACATGCCACCCGAGCCCTGCCGCGACGCTGGAATGATTGCCTGGCGCACGACGTCGTGGGTCGTGGATTGGCAGGGATCAAAGTGTGGCATCCGAGAGCCTTCACATCCCAAGCTCTCATAGAAGTCGAGCAATTCGGAAAGGTTGATGCTGCGAAGTGAGAGTTCCTGCACTTTGTCGTTCTCCTCCGTTGTGGGAAGCTCCTGCGACATCCGGCCCTAGAACCTCGAGGTTGAAAAACCGCTGAAAGCACTCAAATCCAAACCCAAAGGCTCTTGGGTTTTCGGATTGTCCAAAACCCTTAAGACTTAGAGGCTTTATGGTGATTGGATCATGGTCTGGGCTTATATTGCACCATATTCTAGTATGATGGCCGAATTGAAGGAATATTTGGATGAATGAAGGGCATGTGGGGGCCTCACAATGATTAAATAACAGGGTTCGGGGGATAGTACAACACTGCGGACAACAAGGGACTACGATTACTGCGTATTCCGATGGCCTTCCAGTGCCGGGTGAAACCCTAGGTCGTAGGTATTCGTCACGGTTTAGGGTTTAGGGTTTAGGGTCTGAGGGTTTAGGGTTTAGGGTTTTAGGGTGTGTAGACAGTGTGCGCGCGGTGGGTGCGCTTCTTTAGAAATGGGGGTGCACCCACTTATCGCGCGCTTGCGTCAGCATGTAGTCCCGCCCCAACCACCCCAACTATTCTCAATTAGGGTTTAGGGTTGACCCCCCAAACCGCCCTCGAGGGGGGCTTTCTTTCTCTCTGCTTCCTTTCGCTTTCGCTGTTCCACACTTAAACAAGCACATTGCGCACTGAGATGGATTGGTGTCGGGTTGTGGGTCCTCCCGGCCTGTGCCGGCTGATGAAAAGCATGGGTTTCTTAACAAATACCATCGCAAGCAGGCTGGGCAGGCAGGGCAGG